>CABEEJ010000970.1:128489-144404 GCA_901482245.1 Timema douglasi | reverse complement strand
AGATTTATCTGATTACCAAACCCTTCCTTCACCTCTGACAAGACATCTTGTGAATGTGGGGAATGCCAGGCCTCCACCGTGGTTCGGATCCCACGTTAAACTGTAGGTCCTTCATTTCATCTCACAATCACCCTACCATTACGCATTAGCGTAAGTGCGTATAACCCGAACGGGTAGTAAGACGCGGTGCCAATAATAATAATAATAATAATAATAATAATAACTGTTTTTGGTTCTTACAAACAAAAAAAGTGTTGATTTTATAATTTTAATTTTATTAATATTTATAAAACACGTACGAGTGGTCACAGCGGATGGATGCCAATTTTATTTAGTCTAGTTGGTCGGTAATGGGGAGGTGGTGGTTCGAGACCGGGTTATATTTCCTAAGGATATATATTTCTATATCCTCCGCACACTCACCCCACGCAAATTTGGATACATTTCCTCCGGATTTTCTTTTCTCTGTCTCTATTATTAGTGTTGCTAAATGCGTGTGGCGTGTATGGGTAAAAATATGCGTTTAAAAAATACAAACAATAATTTATAAGAAAAAAACCTACAAATTAAACTCTGTTTTAACAAATCTGTATTTAATATCAAAATTAATCTATATCTGCTCTTTTTATTTAATTCAATATTAAACCAATAGCGAGTGTTTAAGGTTGTTTTATTTATAAAAATATTTATATTTTTCTCTTAAATTAGCCATCCTGCAAAAAATTTTCCATCAAATAATTTAGCTGTAGCTATTTTTTAATCAGTCCTTTCAACCAAAGTATAAATATAAGCTCTACTTCTCGAGAACTGGAGTTTAATAGAAACGATTAATTAAGTCTTGTTTTCATTATTCCTATTGGTGCCGGGGAAAATTTAACTGGAGGGAACCATTCATTCCAATCTTATTATGGAGTAGAGGCATGAAGACTATATGTTTATTTGATACTTAAATTTTCACTTTGAACAATAGATGGTCTCCAAAATCCTAAATAACCGTATCGGTAGTCAAACACTCTAACGCGTCACTCTCTTGTTGGACTGAATTGCCAGTGATGGGTATCAGGGTTCAAACTATGGTAGGGTATACTGAGCATGATTATTTCTATATGGTTCTCCACTCTCCCTCTATGCAAATGCAGGTATATTTCCTATAAAATTCTACTTTTTTTACTCCCTATTCTTCAAGCGTAAAAATTAATGTATGAGTATGGAACGACAATAGCTTAAGGTGATAATGTAAAGAGCGCGAGTCAAGGGCAGCGTTTTGAAGATTTTATAGAAAAACTTTTTTTTTTTTTTGTCAAAATAAATCAAATATTTCTCAAGTAGAAACATTGAGTTTAATTTTCTTCACATGATGACCTCAACAGTGATTGTTGAAAATATGTCAAGGTTGTCCTGGAATTTAATAACAACTTTTTCTCTTCGTTTAAATTGATCCAAATTTAATGTCGCTATATTCTTGACAGATATTCAACATCTGTTGATATCACCATTTAAAGGAAATTAAACTCTCAAGCTGCTGCTGGAGCAATAATCTACTAATTTTTACCATAAAAAGGGTTTTGCAATAAAAAAAACTCCCAAAATACTTCCTTAACTTGCTCTCCCTACACTTCTACCTTAATATTAAGAGCTCACACTCAACAATGAAACACTTTTCGCACGATTGGATTAATATTTAGATACATCCATAGATGGACATGTGATCTGATTCGCTGGTGATGGGAAGATCTCTGTTCAAAACTGGTCATGTGTGTTTTCTATAAATGATTTCCCAGTCCTACTCCATGAAAATGCGTGTACATTTCATCTAAATTATAGGTTGTTCATCCATATACCTGTGCATAGTTATTATGTTTATATGCAAATGTAAATAAGTGAACGGTTGTACAATTCAATGTAGTCCCTACCCTACATGGCCAGAGAAGCTCACAAGATGGAAAAGATCTTCAGTTAAGATAATAATAGCATTTTATTCAATTTAAAAAAAATGACATCTAGACACGGGAGTCTAGTCTGGGACCCTTGGATTAACGTAACACTGATATACCCAGGGTTCGTACCGTTCTCAAGGTCATCCTTCGTTCATATTTTATTATTATTATTACTATTATTATTAGCACCGCGTCTTACTACCCGTTCGGGTTGTACGCACTTACGCTAATGTGTAATGGTAGGGTGATTGTGAGATGAAATGTAGAACCTACAGCTTAACGTGGAATCCGAACCACGGTGGAGGCCTGGCATTCCCTTCGTTCATATTTGAAGGCAGAGATTGTGATGGAAGTGTGGATATCGTCAATTAACAAATATCCAGCAGATACTACGGTCACTGGTGACTCGATAGTCAGCAGTATGCCATCACATTTAATAACGACACTGGTGACCAGGCGGTCTAGGGGTAAGGTGTCAGACTTCTGTTCTGAGGGTCCGGGGTTCAATCCTAGATACCGGCACCGATTTATCTGATTACCAATGCCTTCCTTCACCTTTGACAAGACTTGTATTAATCACAACTTGGGAATGTGAGGAATGCCAGGCCTCCACCGTGGTTCGGATCCCACGTTAAACTGTAGATCCTCCATTTCATGTCACAATCACCTTTCCATTACACATTAACGGAAGTGCGTATAACCCGAATGGGTAGTAAGACGTGGCGCTAATAATAATAATAATAGTAGTAATAATAATTAATACCAAAAACAACCACACTGAAAGAATCCTGGATAGCTCAGTGGTAGAGCATTGTTGCGGCAAGTCAAGGGTTCCGGGATCGTTTCCCATGTCTAGATGTCATTTTTCAAAACTTTCTAATATGAATAAAATCCGAACGGGATGTGAGATGCGGGGTGTTTTTTTTAAATCACCGTGTCATATTATGTGTTCAGGACTGAGGAAGGAAGCATTTTAGAGGTAATCTACAAGCATCTGCGTGTAATGAGAGTGATAAACCATTGATGAAAAACTACCTTAAATATACTTGACCGGGATTTGAACGTTAATCTCTCAGCGTATAACCCGAACGGGTAGTAAGACGCGGTGCTAAATATTATTAACGTTAATCTCCCCATCTTCAGCGCCTTAAATCAACCGGCCAATGAAGCGGGTAAAAAAATAATTCTATTGTTGAAATAGTAGCAGAAGCCTGTCCTTGTGTCTTGGGGTCCAAGTGATTTGTTTTTCCACTCTACCTCCACGCAAATGTTGGTACACTTCTTTTTAATATAACATTTCTAATCCCTAAGGCAGTAGTGTAATTAGTACAGAAGCATATAACCCGAACGGGTAGTAAGACGGAGTGCTAAATATACCCATTCCAAGTCGATTATAGTCGAATGAGCAATGATCGAGATATTTTCCCCTAGTGTTTAGTAGTAGGTTCCAGAGGAGCTCTGATAAAGACGGACCTTCCAATCAATCATGGGGAGGCTATATTCTAGGGGGTGGAACAGGAAGGCAGGGGGGGGGCGGTGAGGGTTGTTTCAACCACCCCAACCATAGTACACATCCTTTACTGCATTGCGATAACTGGCCGTGCGGTCAGAAGCGAGGAAAATGGAATCGATCCGAGCTGATGTTAGGGGTTGTTTGGTTGGTAGCACGCTACGAATAGCTTCTATATCACTCTAACACCAGGGTGTAGTTAACTTGAGTTATTTAGGAAGGTGTTTAGCTTATGTTAGGGGTTGTTTGGTTGGTAGCACGCTACGAATAGCTTCTATATCACTCTAACACCAGGGTGTAGTTAACTTGAGTTATTTAGGAAGGTGTTTAGCTGATGTTAGGAGTTGTTTGGTTAGTAGCACGCTTCTAATAATATCTGTACTATTCTAATACAAGAGTGTAGTTAACTGAAGATTATTAGGGAAAGTGTTAGGCTGATGATAGAGATTGTTTGGTTGGTACCACGCTACAAATAGCTTGTATACCTCTCTAACACCAGAGTTTAGTTGCAGGGTGTTTAGCTGATATTAGGGGTTGTTTGGTTAGTAGCATGCCACTAATAGCTTTAATACCTAATAACACCAGAGTGTAGTTAACTTAAGATTAATCGGCGTGTGTTAAGGAAGTTGGTGTTGCTGCTGGGGGAGGGAGGGTTTATCTACTTAAGAGTTTATTAGTTTCTAGACTAGATTGTTAGTTATTACTTCTATATTGTTATGTTAGTTGTAAATGTCAATTTAAGATAAATATATTTTTATTTTCTCAAAGTTCCTTACTACAATAAGTCTTTTGTTGATATATTTATTTAGTTAAGATATTGTAAAATTCCATTGGTATGGTAAAATATACATTATATTATGGTTCAATAATGGTTTAAAATAAATAGTAATAGGTGGTTGAAATTGTATCTGCTGCAAACCAATTTTTAGTAATTAGTAGAATTAACCTCAAAACACACCTAAGGTATTATTTATTTAAAAGTTCTGTGTTTTATCAAGTGAGTCACATGAACAGAGACATGCGAGATCTGTGAAATCTGGTCCGTCCCTTCCGAGTTTAATTGGTATTTAGCCAGGACTTAAACGCGAGTTTGACACGACCCCTTCCCCCGTCCCACCGATACACCAGTTCCCCCTCTATATATATTCTCTCCTCGCTTGTTTCTTCTGCTCATGCGCAGTTATATCGTACAGCTCGTACACTTACCGGTCCGTAGGACGTGAAGCTGGGAACATTCCAAGCAAAGTCGTAGCTGAAGCGATGGAGAAATTTGGTTTGGTCACCCTCTTCCCTTCCGGTTAAAAAATTGTTCACCCTCTTTACCTCTCTCCTACACTTAGTCCTCATCTTATCATGTAATCATCAGTAAACAAACTACTAAAGGATTGTTTAGAAAAAACAAATATAATATAATATAATTTATCATATAAAAACTAAACAGATAACCATTTTGAGCCCAGTTGCTTGAGCCGTTTCCTAAACTACTCGATTTTTTTAAAAAATCAGTTTTATTGCGAACTACCATTAAATAAATCCCCCTCCCCCCAAATACACAGTAGCCTATACAGTTTTGTTTTTTTATCTCAAACAATTTTCAGATATATATTTTAAGATAATTCTTTAGAGATATTTTTAAAGTTCCAAAATTTCGAAAATAACTATTTAGTAAACTATGTTTAATAAATTTTTACAAAAAAAGATTACAGGTATAAAGTTTTATTTATAAAATAATATATTATTTATGTACAAATTTTAAACAAAATTATTAGAGCCATACTTGAAACATTTGAATGTAAAACATAACCACTACTTAAAATGCTCACAAATACTTACACTCAAATAAACCAATAGAGTTGTTCTCGTGGTTATACAATTTGCCACTTAAGTAATGTTTTTTTCCACCTTCAAAGTTCAGTTATTTGTGATCATTCAGATAGAACGGACGACGCTGGACGTTGCACTTCATTGTACCTACATCACCTGGTTCAACCCTGTTCCAGACACTACTACAGTAGACTACACGATCTGAACACCATTAAGCCACGTATTCACTAGGAAACAATTGTTCCTTAACATTGACCGGCAAAACGGAATCTACTTGAGGCACGCGACGCTCTCCGGCGCTGCCCGACGCTACCTGAAGTTGCTCGGGAAAGTCTGGGACATTTGTAAGTGACCCGCACCATTTTGCTTGCTCTCCGTGCGTGATCGAGCGTGCGTGGGCGGCAACAATCCCTCGTCCTTTGTCGCAGAGTGTAGACGGTGTATTTCGTGTTCCACGACAATATCAGTAGTGTGGTCCAATGACATCGTCTTCAGCTGATTGATTTATATTATTATTATTATTATTATTACTATTAGCACCGCGTCTTACTACCCGTTCGGGTTATACGCCCTTACGCTAATGTGTAATGGGTAGGGTGATTGTGAGATGAAATGGAGGACCTACAGTTTTACGTAGAATCCGAACCACGGTGGAGGCCTGGCATTTCCCACATTCACAAGTTGTGATTAATACACGATTTATATTAGATATATCAGTTATTATGGGATACTTTTAACCAAGATTATAAAAACAAATTAAAATAAATGGTTCGGAACTCCACGCTAACTTTCTCTCTCTCTTTTGTTAAAAAATGGAAATATTTACCCAAAACTCGTAATATATGTGAAGCGAAATAATATACACTAGCAAACCCAAGTAAAAATTGCACTATACTTATGTAAAGCAATTTTTTAGTCCCCGTTATAAATTTTATAATTTTATTTTTAATTAATTAATGAATGTTCTCATTTGTATGTTTGGAGCGATAAAAAAAATCAATATTGGGTCCACAAGGGTCAAAACTTCGTATTAGAATTTCTACTTCCGAATAAAAATTTTGATATTTTATTAAGTGTTGCACATCTTCATGTCATAGTATTGCTATTAAATTCTTTATTTATAAATTTTGACCAATAAAATAAGTAAATATTGATTACTGAATCTAAAATGATAGAGATAGATCTTTGTTAATAAACATTTCTTCTAAGAGGTTGAAAGAAAGAGAACATTCACTTTTTGAGAGACTTGCTTATATTTAATTACACTATGGAATTAGAGAATTGTTGCGTTAAGACTTAAGTAGTATCTCTTTACAACTAAAGCTCACAAAACTGTATTGATATATTTGCCAATATCTCAGAAACTGTTGGTTTTATAAAAAATATATTCCATATAAAAGTTTTTTATTTTTAATAGTACTACAATTTTGCAATGATAAGTTATTTATTATCTCAAAAAGGTTGCGTAGATACGGGCATTTCTACTTCTGTAAAGTACCCTGAAAGTCATTTTAATATGAAAATGAAAATATCCAGTTTATTTATAATCTAAAACAATGCCTAAATACGTATTTCAAATAAAATCGCTAAAGCCAATTTTGAGAAAATATATTTTTTCTATTTTCGCCCTTTAGTAAACTAAACTTAATTTTAAGTTGAAAAAGACACATAAACAGCATTTCCAAGACCACTTTTTACGGTTTGGGGGGTCATGAGACGTCGACATCCATCAGCATTTCAGGTTAGATTTTTTTACGGTCGCAATACTTTACCTTTACTATTCGAAAAGTTAAAAAATAAATATATTTGCGTATAGCTTGAAACTTATTGGTCTTATAAAAATTCGTTTCAAAAAAATTATTTGTATTATAAATTGTTATACATATTTGTAATGAAAAGTAATTTCATATCACAAATAGTTTCGGAGATATAATAAATAAAATAATGATAATTTACGCATCAGACGGGTGCCCTTAAAGTCATTTTGACGAAATATTGAGAGTAGCAATTTTTTTTGTAATATTAATCAATATTTAGAAATGAAAGTTAATTAAAATTGTTAGAGCCTATTTTGAGAAAATCGACTTTTTCTCTTTTTTCCCTTCAGTAAACTAACCGTAATTTTAGTTGGATATAAAAAAACCGGGGGCAATCCTATGAAAACCCTAGATACAAAGTTTTATCCAGATCAGTAAAATAGTTTAGGCTATACTCCCAGGTATAGACAGGCAGGCGTACATTCCAAAACAACTTTTTTGGATCCGGGTGGTCATGAAACTTCAAGATTCATCAAAACCTCGAGTTCGATTTTTTTTACGATCACAATATTTTATCTACCTGTAAGATAGCAAGAAAGTAAAAAATATGATACATGGGAAGATATTACACAAATTTTCAAGTTACCAAGAAAGGAAGTTGAGAGTAAAATGCATACACTTCATTCTCAATTAATTGGAGAGAGTCATTGACATCCTTCAAAACATTTATCAATTCCTGGCAAACTTCTGGTTCAATTCGACTGATTAATTGTTTTGAAACTTTAAAATTATATGGCATTGAAGCACATGAATCTCTAGTTAACAGGTATCAATCAATGTTATGGCAAGTCTGATGTGGGGGTAGATAGAATCTCGAAATTTGGTGTCTCTTTTTGCTATGGGTGGCCAAATTGTTTCTAAGAGTATTTCAAAATCGGTTATTGTCATTCGAGTAAAATTTACAAATGATCCGTCAGCCATAATAAAATAACATAATAAATTTGAGTTAGTATTTATTTATAGTAAGTAGTTCTGAACCCACCACCTTGTAAATCGTGCGGATGAACACTACCTCCTTAGAGCAACAAGTCTGAGATGACTAATTGGTGTGGACAATCAAATGTTGCGCGTCTTTGTCCCTTGACTTTGCTTGCAACATCTACCATTGATATTAAGGGCCATGTCCCGCGACCTGTTGCACTATTTGTCATCTAGTGAATACGTGGCTTTAAACTCTAGGACTAAAACCGAACCGAGAGCTAATCAGGACTATCCGCCCCTTCTCATACTATAAATGGAACACCGCCTTTAATTTCTCGAGGACTCCTGTTCAAAAATGATAACTTTCTTGGCGTTTCATCATCACGTTTATTTTACTATAGTCATTTCTGGGAAAAGAGGACGTCTGAAAGGTCTGTTCTCTTACCAAAATTGACTATAAAGTAAGATTTTGGTAGAAACATAATTTCTTTAAGACAATCTTTCTTGTGATAATCAGTGCATACACATGGTTTTATTATATACATAGATCTGCCTCGGTGGCGTAGTTGGCTAACGCGCTTGTCGTGTTGAGCTCGACTGCTGAGGACGGGGAGATCGAGGTTAGAATCTCGGTCGGGTGAACTTAGAGTGGGATTTTCCTAAATGGTTTTCCACTCTCCCTCCACGCATATGCGGGTTCACTTCCTCTAATTCAACCTTCCTAATCCATTAGAGTAATTAGTACTTAAAGCATGTAACCCGAACGGGTATTAAAACGCGATGATAAATTATTATAATTATATTATTATTATTATTATTATTGTATACATACTCATAACATCATTAGGGGTGGACAGTTATTTTTTTTATCTTCCATTCACTCTATCACCAGATCTTTGATTTAATTTGCTATCCCCCCCTTATCTTGCTTTGATTAAACTTCTTCCATTCCTAAGCTCCTTACGAATGCCAAGCTTTGTTTCTCTTTATCTCCTTATAGTCCCTGCCGTAATTCCTTTCGATTCACTTTCTCTCTCCACCTACTACCCTTTCCCTCTCTCTTTCCTCCGTCTTCACCTATTTTCAAGCCCGCAGCCCTGAAGCGAAAGGAACTACGATATAGCCTGGAACTCTTTACCCCCAAGTTGAAAACGTTTACGCTCCATTAACGTGTTCCGCGTGTTTTAGTGCGACCAGAGCTCCGGCAACTGTTAGTAGCAGGTACAAGTGCCAGTTAGCAGATTGCGCCACGGGTCTGTACCAGAGAAAAGGGGGGAAGGCTACAAGTTTGTGTACTTGAGAAGGTGTTTTGAAGTTTCCGAAACGTGTTCACTTGAAAGTTTATCGAGAATGGTTTGGAGGGGTGGAGGCGGGGCGGGCCGGTGGGGAGATGAGGGGAAGTTTGAGCTAGTACGTATTTTCACGGTCGAGTTGTCTCGGTTTCGTGTCGAGCCCGGATTGTTCTAAGGGGGTGGCTTATCTGTTAAGAGAAATAACACTCCCCGATTACGATCAGGGTCAATGGCTTTAGTTAGAAGAGATATTTAGTTTGGTAGAGTTAAGATTGGTGTTTTAAAGCACCATAAATATATATTCAATTTACAAACGCTTATCTATAACTTAAATACGGTGTTATATACTATTTACTAGATTTACATGGAACTTTTTTTTTAGAAAAAGGACAAAAAAATAAAATATGTATATGATGTGTCAATAATAAGGAGAAATAAAAAATATTGAGTAAAAATAATAGAGGGAGCGAAATAAAAACAGTTTAAACACAAGAGTATTTATTAAAACTCCCTTTTAATAACTAATTCAATGTAGCAGTAACCTAAATCAATTCAAATAATACCTAAAAGACATCATAAATGTCAAGAAAGACACTGTCCGTACAGACATATATATTTATGTATACATTTAATATATTTTTTTAACTTCCATTATGTATTATAAATAAATATAGGATGTTGGTTACTAATTAATTTAAACTAATATTTTAGTACAAAAGTAATGATGATAATGATAATAGTAACATTATTATTACTATGATCATAATTATCATTATTGTAATATTAACCATATTATAGAAATAATAACATTATGATCATAGTAATAATGACAATATTATTTGTTTTTATTATAGTTTTTTAGTTATTTTATTATTATTTATTTTTAAAATATTTAACTGCAAGACCTGAAGCTCTACCTTTATGTACTTTATGATTGTATCATACAATCAGTTATGTAATTTTCTTTTAGATCCTAAATAAACCATGATTGATTTATTATTATTATTTTTTCCACTTTTTGTATTAAAGAATTAGTTTGAAGTAACTATCAGCCAACATCCAAAATTTATTTATATTCAATGAAGAAATTTAAAAAATGTAGTTTAAGTATATTTGCAAAATTGACAGTCTTTCTTGACAATGACGATATATTTTATATATTATTTGACTTTATTATTTTGATGTGTTCTTTCTTACGACAAGTCAATTCCTTTTGTCAGTGAACTTATACCACCCTGACTCCCTGTCCTCTGCCTCCTTCTTCGTCTCTACATAATTTTCTTCTTTCCTTCAAGTCATCCAATAATTGAAACCTCCTGGCTAAGTACCCTTTTATTCTCAACGTAGCATTTAAATCAAAACAATTCTAGGGATAAATTAAGGGTAGTATCAAGAAATATCTTTGAGAGACGTATAGTACGTAACAAAAAAATAAAACGTAGTCTTACACTAATAATTGTTGTAATAAGTTTGTTCTGAAAGTTTGTTTTTCCTTCCAAAATCATATTCTATGGTAGATTTTGGTAGGGGGAAAAAACTTTCAGAATGGACAACTAATACTAATACTAGTACGAAAAAATAAAGCTTAAGAGTCAAGTTTCTTGCTCAAATACTGTTCAATTTGACAAATTACATTTTATTCCCTCTAAATTAAAATAAAAAAAAACTTTTGTAAATATTTGCTAATGAACCAGTAATGAAAGTTAAGACTTAGATAAGTTGATCTAGAAAATTATACATTACATAAATACTTTAATTAATTTTCAATAAATCAGTTTGGCGGATGTTAATTTAATTTTTATTATTTAATTTCAAACACAAATTTGGACTTAATAACATTGTTCATATCACCTTATATGGTATATTATATTTTTGTATTAATATTTTAATGTGTCAACTTAAGTTTTAAGAATATTCAACTCGGTCGAGTATTATATTTTAGTTTATGATGCACTATAATTTTATATAATTGTTAATGTCATACTCTGTTTATTTATAAAAAATGTATTTATATTATACGTTTTAGTGCTTGTCAATTTAACTTAATACATCAACCACTTTATTAAATGCTTGATTTATATATTAATTTTATAATTTTCTAGATCAACTTCTCTAAGTCCTAACTTTCATTATAACCACTCCCTACTTTCAACTATTATTTTATAATGTTTTCTAAAGTTTTATATAAACCAGTACATAAGCTTTACACCTGTTCTGTAGGACAATATGGCATTACCACAAAAAACAATACTATCCTTCTAAAAACCGTAGTGTTATGCAAAAAACAGTATCGTCCTGCAGAAAAGTACCATCCGTCAAAAAAAGTACTTTCATACAAAAAAGAAGGATGTTTGGTCACCCTACATAAATATTAATTGGTAAATAAACTGTTTTGCATTTTAAAACTCTCAGTACAACAAACTTGTATCTTACCGTCACGGTAAATCCAATATAACACGTGAATGATGCGTTAGGCCATATTACCATATTGTAAGGGTTGTTATCAATTAAGTATAAAATATTATTACTTTTATAAAAATCCTTTAAATATAATTTTAAAATAACCCCACAGAACACTCAAAGGTCTTAAGTTCAATTCCCGTGTATTGGTGTCATTTTTAAACTACATTAAAATATATGTAAAGTAAATGAGTGTAGCCCGGATGAAATTACAATCTAAAAACATTCTTATCAAAGATAAATTTGTTTAATAATTTCCAGCATTATTGTTTATTAATAATAATAATAATAATAATAATAATAATATTTAGCACCGCGTCTTACTACCCGTTCGGGTTATACGCTTTAAGTACTAATTATTCTATTGGATTAGGAAGGTTGAAATATAGGAAGTGAACCCGCATTTGCGTGGAGGAAGAGTGGAAAACCATTTAGGAAAAAACCACCCCAGTTCACCCGACCGAGATTCGAACCTCGATCTCCCCGTCCTCAGCAGTCGAGCCATACACGTCAAGCGCGTTAGCCATCTACGCCACCGAGGCGGGTTATTGTTTACTAAATATCAGTCTCTACATGAGGGTATATTATTGTAACTAAATACTATATTAGTATTATTATTATTATTTGGACGATTAAATAAAACATTACTTGTGTTCAATAAAAACAATGAAATGTCGTGACCTACCACCTGTGGGCTTGATTTGTCAGGTTAACTTGTGATGGAAATTAGGCTTCAGGTAAGGTAATTGTGAGGGTTTGAAATACTATGCAGGGTTACAGGATTTGGTTTAATAATAGTTACTAAAAGATAATACAAAATGTGATGTTAAATATAATGTAAAATAAATATAGGTGATTGGAAGCTCGCGCTCGCGAAAGAACTTGCTTAACTCGTGGAAACTTAGACTGACTGATAGTGCACGTGACCCCTGCTTAGCTTGACCTCGGGACCCTAAGAGGGTTTTTTTTACCCCACTATGGACCCTTTCCTGACCAACTAGTTCAACGTTGTTATGAATGGTCAACGTTCTATATTATCCTTTCTAGTTCGCTACTTCATATATACGCCATGCCAGCGCTTCTATCCCATGCGTCCACTCGAGTTATGTAAATCAAAACAAACATTCAAACATTGCCAAGGAGTTATGACAGAAACAAAAAGGTCTGGATATCTCAACGCAAATATTGTTTTACTACAATTTATTACGTTTTAATAATTTATTTATTTGTTAAATTAAATTGGATGGAATGTTTATGTTCAGTACTGTATATGTAAATATTTTGTTTTTAGTCTTACATAAAATGCATACTTGTTGACTACAAGGTTTTTACGATACATTACATATAAAAAAAATGAACCTAGGACAGTTACTATCTTATAAAACACCTCAGTAAATCTTAAGAGTTTTAAATTATTATTGTACAAAGCTTCCTTTAGAAGGAATGTATCTGATTTTTATTTAAGAAACAGAATTTTTTTAATGTAATTAGTATGTTTGCGAATATCTATGTGATATATAGAATATACTCCTTGAACAATATGTTTCACGTCGAAATCATTTAAAAGTCTAAGATTTGTTAATGTGGTGGGAATAAGCTATCTAAGAAGAAATGTATGTGTATAAACTCGTATGGACAGTCAGTAACGAATGAGTGCTGTTTGAAAGGGAACTCAATATGCCCTTGTGAAAGAAATGTCTCAGGTTCGTTTGGGCATGTTGAAAGGATGAGTGTTGATCGAGTGATGAAGCCAATATGATTATGAAGTTAGAATGCGTGTATCAAAAGTAAGGGGTACGCCATGTAAGACGTGGCTAAATATGGTAGACGAATGTGTGAAAAAGAGAAACATTAAAAGTATTAAGAATTAGAGAACATGTATGATTTGATGTATGGATGTCGTTGAAGCGAAGGGAGTTTGCAAGTATAAGGAAGTGTGGATAAAGTTAGTGAGGATGGATTTAGTACGTAATTGTTGCTCGAGCTCTATGCATAGTTTCTTTCCTAACCCTTAAGGGAACGGCATATGTATGTATATATTTATTGTATTTATATTTAAGTGAATATTGAAGTATGTGTTGTACTTTCTTTATTTGATTAGTTATTATTATTATTATTATTATTATTATTATTATTATTATTATTAGCACCGCGTCTTACTACCCGTTCAGGTTATACGCACTTACGCTAATGTGTAATGGTAGGGTGATTATGAGATGAAATGGAGGACCTACAGTTTAACGTGGAATCCGAACCACGGTTGAGGCCTGGCATTCCCCACATTGGCAAGTTGTCATAGGTGAAGGAAGGGTTTGGTAATCAGATAAATCTGTGCCGGGACCGGGGACTGAACCCCGGCCGCCAGCATAGAAGTGTGACACCTTACCCCCTAGACCGCCAGGTCACGATTAGTTATTGTTTTTCCTTGTGGACCATCCAGTTACTGGTGTTAGTATATATGAATGATTCTAAATAGACGAGTCCAAGAAAATCGTTTGCGTTATTGAATTATAAGTTTATTTATCTTTCATATTGATAACAGGATTAAAAGAACCAAACTTTCATCCCCTCAAACTGGATGTTAAAATATGAGTTGTAATAATTTAATTTTAAAATAAGTTGTGACCAAACTATCAGCTTGAAAACATACTTTTTTTAAATCCAGACATATCTTAGAAGATAACATTATTACTGCACACATCACTACGTTGGAGTCGCCTTTATTTCGATACGCCGTGAGATACCGCATATAGGCAATATGTTTTACACGACTGTTTGTTAGATAGTATTATATGAAAGTGTGGGGGCATGATATGCTCCATAGTGAAATTGGAGACTACTACCCTTTTACAGGCATGAATCAATGACCACTGCTGTCTTATCTAGAGTTAAGTTAGAGTGTAATTCATGCCCCAGCGTAATAAGTTGGTTGTAAATGGAAATGTTAAATACCTTTAAAAAAAGAATAACATACGTACTACCTGTATAGGCTATAAAGCCCTCATAATCCCCGCCATCATTAGCGAAGTTAGTATATAAGCGTATAACCCGAACGGGGGAATCCGATACGTGGTGCTGAAAAAAAAATTGTTTAAGGGGGCGTGGAATAAAACGCGAGTTAAAGTAAGTATGTATACAGTTTTGATGATACTTTCTTTTTGTAATTTTAACAGTTCTTAATTAATCATCATGGTCATATTTAAACCTAAATATTTTAAATAAATATAAAAATACCCGGTAGAGTTATGTAATAACTGAAACAAATGTATACAATTTTTGAGATAGCTATTTGTAAAAATATGGTTGAATATTTATATAACGTACTTTTTTTTACAAAAAAATATTTGTTTCAAAAGCTGAAAGAATAAGGACCTTAAATTGCCTCCCTTTTCCTCCACCTTAAACTCGAAATGGGATGTAAATTTAAATGGTCATAGTAATACATTTTCTATTGAAAAGCAAGCTTGTTAGTTATAATTTGATATTCATTGAAAGTATGAACTGATGATATTTAATAACAATATAGGACACCATACATAATATTTAAATTAACAAATTTAAATGTCGGTGTTATTCTGTAAATATGGATTGATTCACATTTAAAAATTATTCATAACCACTTTTTCGTACCATAAAATATGTTTATCTATGTTTTGATGAATTTAAATAAAACCTTTTAGTCGCGGTATATTCCAATTGATGCCCATGTTTGCAGTGTTAAATGAACCTTTCATTAAAACAATTACGTCATATGATGTTTCAGTTTTTAGGAATTACAAAACATAACATGTAATGTTGTGCTCCTGACCAATTGAATTGTTGTGCACTGTATATTTACGGTAATTAGAGTAGAATGGAAGGTAACGGTAACATGAACTAAAGCCAGTATCTCTCATTAAAAAACAAATGTGGACACAACAAATGAAAACAACTTCAGGAGATACCTAGACAGATTTTCTACACATAGGGTTATCAACTGTTGGATATTCTTGATATTTCATAGGAATATTGGCATTTGATGTTATTATTATTATTATTATTAGCACCGCGTCTTACTACCCGTTCGGGTTATACGCACTTACGCTAATGTGTAATGGTAGGGTGATTGTGAGATGAAATGGAGGACCTACAGTTTAACGTGGAATCCGAACCAC
>CABEEJ010000970.1:0-128076 GCA_901482245.1 Timema douglasi | reverse complement strand
GGGGGGGGGGGGGGGATACTGTAATAGAGCTATTAAAATGTTAATATAGAAAGTACAAGAATATCTTGAGGACGTACATAAACTATAAATGGAAGGTCAAATGAGTGGATAGCACGCCATAAACAAAACTTGAAAGCCAGGCTCCACTCTCTACCCACTGCTGTACTATTATTTTCATAATCTCTAGAAAAGAACTCTATTACTGCTTCTTATTATTCATCCACCTTATCCTGTTCCCTTAGTCAAGGTTGCAATATTAATCATGGCTCTTGGGAGTATAGCAAAGTATACTTCGTTTCTATTGGTTGGACAATGTTGTTCATTATGCTATTAATGGAGAGTGAGTAGCATTGTGGAAGGAAGTTGGTCGATAAACTAAGCCCTCAATAAATTTAAATATAGATTCATCAAATGATTAATATAAAAAGAAACTTCTATAGTAATATGTACTCTTCGTTTACCCTGAAACGTAGCTCGCTTTGTTCCACTATGGCGAAGCTTATAAGATAGGGCCGGCCATATCGTGGCTCATCATGGTGAAAATGCTATATTTCAGGGTAAACAAAGTTTACTGTACGTTCAATAATCTGACAAACACCTCTTTGCATTATTGAATGAGACATAACGTCATTGCGTACTTGAGGAATTCAAAGCTATGTGGCAAGGCGAGCTGTATCTCAACTTTATGCATTTGAGTACTTTAATACTTAGGGCCAGTTTCATAGTTGGACCTGGCATGCCTCAAGTATGGTGCTATACTAAATACACGACGGCAGATATCTAGACCAGAACTGAATGTGCCAGTTTCATAGTCTGACTAAACAGCTCCTAAAGTATGGTGCTATACTAAATACAAGACGACACCTACTTTGTGGTGGAAAAAATGAATAATTATATTTTTTAATTTCATTAGGTGTGAGTAAATGAATTTTATTATATATATATATATATATATATATATAGGGTGCCAATTACCAATACCTTTTATTTTCTGAGGCAGGTAGATTTTTTATTAAATAAATGTATCCCCAGAAACTGTTGAGCGGTAAGGCGAAAAAAACCCTTCTTTCAAGACCCCTGACTTTACCTAAAATTTTAACTCAAGTTAGACACTTACAATAGTGGACTGCATATTTTTCTGGGGCAGACTATTATTCTTGACATGGACATCCAACCTACTGAAACCATTTATAAATGGAATATACTGTTCGAAATACAATGTATGTCAATATTATGAATAAATTACACAAAAAAATTAAAATGTGTTTGTAATTATTGTTAAAGAGAAAAAACAAATAAGACATAATAAGACATGCCTCCTAAGTTACAAAATTAATAAAAGTATTGTTGGGGAAGAACTTTAAAAAAAAGTAAGATTCTCACTTGAATTGTGATGACAAAATAATAGTTACTATGATACATAAATAATCTTTTGGATGAAATAACACCAGGTTTGAAATACTTGTATAGCAGGTTAAAATAATGAGTTCTTCAAAAATGTAATTTTAACTCCTAGCAACAGGATGATGATAGATGATGAATTTGGCCTCACCCAATAATGTAGACTGATTATCTCTTATATAAACTCTATTGTTTTTCTTTTTAGTGGCTTATATTTTATAATATCTACATGAAAACTCACGTTTATCCTTTATTGAAGGTCAACCCTTACTTTTGACTCAGTGTTTATTGCCGAAAGTGAAACTTCATTATATAAAATTTAATATTAAAAAAACGGCCCAAATTGGGTCCTTCTTTATTTTTTTTACTATTTTTTTCCGGTTCAATAAAACAAAACGTTAACAATCCACAAAAATGTTCTTTCTTTTTTGAATAATTTCCGGCCTAGGATAAAACTAGTTGCAGAGATTTATAACAAAAACAATCCTTGACTCTTTAGAGAGGGAAAATATTATTATAAAAATAAATTAATATTATAATTTGGCAAATAAACATAAATAGTCTTTAAAATAAATTTAAATTTCGCACCAAATTCCAAACTAGAATAATAATCTCTTCCACTAGGGGCAATTTGTTTTTCAAATGACAGCTACAGTAGTCCCGTGGCTTCTTTGGTGCTGACTGACAGCTCACAGCTGACTTATAACAGTCAACATTTAGGTATATATTAATATTTTGACTGTATGAAGGGAAAACTGCTAAACACATGTTTTTAAAAACCATATGTTTCGGCGTAGGGATACATAATTTGGTCTGTTAACTTTTCAAAGCTGTCAGTCAGCACCAAAGAAGGCTTGGGGCTACTGTAGATGTTATAAGCGTCCAAGAACATAAAATAAAGATAACAGTTCCGAAATAAACCACTCTCTAAAGCAGATAGCGTTATAATTACCTACAAAAAAAACCTGTCGGGTTGGCAGTTTATGAATCAAGATAAATAAAGAAAATTTAATATAGTGAAATCCAGGTCAGTAGATTATATACATGTATATTTTAACTGTAAATAATTAATTAATATTCGAAACTTAAGGAGTATGATTGAAATAAAAAAATAATAGTACGGAACCCCACAGACTTTCTCGCTCTATTGTTTAAAAATGGAGAGATTTACTCAAGTCTCGTAACATACTATGGGAAACGAAATAATATATACTAGCAAACCCAAGAATTAATTATACTATATTTATGTACATTATTTTTTTAGTCCTGATTAAAAATTTTATTTTTAAGGAATTAATGTCCTCATTTGTATGTTTGGACCGATACAAAATTTCAATATTGGGTCCACAAGGGTCAACAATTCGTATTCAAATTTCAACTTCAGGTTAAAATTTTCGACATTTTATTAAGTGTTGCAAATATTCATGCAATCACATTGCTGTTAAATTCCTCATTTATAAATTTTGACGAATAAAAAATGTAAATATTGAGTATAAAATGGAGATAGATCATTGTTGTACAAACATTTCTCCTAAGAGGTTAAAGGAAAAATAACAAACATTTTGAGAGACTAACTTATATTTAATTACTTTATGGCATTGGAGAATTATTGCGTTAAAACTTAAGTAGTATTTCTTTAAAATTAAAGCTCACAAAATTGTATTAATATATTTGCCAATATCTCAAACTGTTAGTTTTATAAAACTATATTTCATATAAAAGTTTTTTTATTTTTAATAGTGCTACAATTTTGGAATAAAAAGTTATTTAGTATTTCAAATAGTTGCGAAGATACGGAGGTATCTACTTCTGTAAAGTATACTAAAATCATTTTCATGGGAAAATGAAAATTTCCAGGTTATTTATAATCTTAATCAACGCATAGATACGAATTTTAATCAAACTCGTTAGAGCCGATTTGGAGAAAATTGACTTTTTTTCTTTTTGCTCTTCAGTAAACTACCCTCAATTTTAGTGTTAGATATCCAATTCCGAAAATTCTTCGGGGCAACCCTATGTGAACCCTAGATACCAAGTTTTAGCCCTATCGCTAAAATAGTTTAGGCTCTAGTCTGAGGTACAGACAGACAGACAGACGGAAATTCCTAAACCACTTTTTCGGATTCAGAGGGACATGAATCGTCGACATTCAAGAAAATCTCGAGTTCAATTTTTTTGACTATCATAATACTTTCTCTGCCTGTAAGATAGCGTGAAAGTAAAAAAGCAGTAAAGATTTCAACGTTATTACGTATTTAAAAGACTGAGTCAACCAACTATTAAATTTAAAATTTAAGTAATTCCTTTAGCAAAAATAACATCACAACTTGGACCAGTTTCATATTCATTATAGTATTTAGTACACACTGTACTTGAGATGTGTTTGGTCCTACCATGGAACTGGCCCTTAGACGCAATGTACGAAATATAAATTAGTGGAATAAAATTAGTATCTTCCACCTGCAGCGTCGCTTGTTACCTTTCTGACAACAATTCCCCTTTGTATGTTTACTTTAAGAGCATGCATCACATTTCAATACACTCTGTTATACAATCGGCTAGAAATAGTAAAATTACGCTAACACTATTGCACGTGGATCATTTCTGATTAAGTTGGGGTCAGAGAGAGCGAAAGTATTTTCATAGTTTTTATAGAATTTAAATATTTTGGTCAAAATAAATCAAATATTTCTCCAGTGGCAGCATAGAATTTAATTTTCTGCACATGCTAGCATCAACGTATCTTTAATATCTGTGAAGGGTGTCCTGGAATTTTGTCAACACTTTTTAAATAAAGAGAAAAAGTTTTGACAAAAATTCAGGACAACTTTGACAGATATTCATGATCGGTTGATATTAGCATGTGCAGAAAACTAAACTCTATGTGGCTACTGGAGAAATATTTGATTTATTTTGGCAAAAAAAAAAAAATGTAATGCTATAAAAACTGTAAAATTACTTGCGCTCCCTTCTTCCGTACCTTAAACATCAATGGAGCTGAGAGTTCATAGAAGATACTAATACTGAACATTGTTGAAATATTAAATTCTATTTGGATAAAACCTCCATTTAAAAGGCCGTTTTTGACCATTTTTGGATGGCCTCTCAGCTAAGCATTGTGCACAAAACTCCATTCTGTCTTAATAGGGATATACTGTTGTTATTAACAAGAAACTTAGTCGCTTTGTCCCCCCAACCCCCAGACCTAACGCGCGCACGCAGAAACGCAGACACGAGCCGGGAGCTGAGCTAAGCTAGCTATTATGAACTCTCTTAATTTAATATTCTCAAAACTCACCGAATAAAACCTAACTATATTAACATCGGTATTCCTGTCTTGGCTAGACTTTATGCTACGGTTAGGTAACGTCTTTAAAATAAAATAAATCATAGATTGCCATGTGATTATTAAATAGGCTAAGTCCACTTGCTTTTTTTTTTTTTTAAGACTTGGCTAAGCAGGAATGTCGGGGAACACGAGTTAAGGATTCTTAAAATTAGGATATGAAAATACATTTTTGCCAGAATTAATACAATCCTACTTCATTATCTATGTTAAGTTTAATTTTTAGTTCATAGTAATTTCAACAGCTACTTTGTATTTGTTATGAACAAAGTGGCACGTGATCAAAAAACTTTTAAATGAAGATAAAAATTCATGTTCAAATTTAGAGATGTTTATGACAAATATTCAAGAAATGTTTATATTACCATGCGTGGATAGTCAAAATACACGTACCAGCCGAAAAGATTTTTTAAGTTATACTTCTTTTGGCGCGTTATGAAAAAATGATGAGAGTTAAATTTTAAGATGCGCGCGCATCACTGTAACACAAAAGTAACAGGTTGAAGCTAAACCTCTCATTAAGTCTCGAAAAAAAAAAGCTACCAACAAAATATAACCTCTGTTAGTCACGCATGTTGGTACGCTCGTCGCCTCTGATCACTGTTTTCATATATATAATATTTATCCACGTGTTTATAGTTTCTACATTCACAACACGTGTTTTAGTTTCATACAAGTGCCAATTATATACGTGCTAATAAATTATGTTGCGCATGTTGGTACGCTCGTCGCCTCTGATCACTGTTTTCATATATATAATATTTATCCACATGTTTCTAGTTTCTACATTCACAACACGTGTTTTAGTTCATACAAGTGCGAATTATATATGTGCTAATAAATTATATTCAGTAGTGATTTAAATTGAATATTTTGATTAATATTATTTACTATTCGTAAATATTAGTGAAAAAAATTGTGCTTATAGACTTTTTAAAGTGCTCCAATATAATTGAGGTTAACTAACCGTATGTATTATTTATTGATATAAATTAAAATATTATTATTTAACATAATTAATACTAAATATTATTAAATTATTATTGTTAAATATTTATTATTGGTTATTTAATATTTACAAAATAAAGAAATAAAATTAATAAAACATTTAATAAACTTTTTGATAAAAATGAAAAGTGAATATTAAATTAAGAAAATAATAAATATTTAAAAAATTAATAAACTTAAATTCAATTTTTGAATTTATTATTAAATTTATTCATTTACTTTTAAAATATTATTTAATGATGCCAAAGAAGTATAACTTCTCACGCGCGTACATAAGTACACACACCAATTTTTTTTTATTTATTCTTGCCAAAAAGATTATATACACACTTTTTTTTAAGCGCCGCGTTTTATTACCCGCATGGGGCTGTAAGAGGATTTTATGGGTGCAGGTCAGCTCATCCAAACAAAAGAGGTTGTCTACATGAGAGGTAGGACCATGTCATCGACACTCAACCCCGTCGACAGATATTTTTAGGGCTGGTTGGATCAAGTCTTCGACACAACTTGGACCAACTCATCGACAAGATCCAGTATATGAGGATCAAGTCATCGACATGATAATAATACATCCTATCAATAACTATTTTGTAATATAATATATAAATTAATTAAAAGCTGATTGAGGCAGTATCAACTATACACAATTTATAGCATCATGAACACAATTAAACAAATTAGTTGTAAAGGTGATTCCATGACCAGATACAATTAGTACACAACTTAATACCCATTCGGGCTATACACCTATGTTCTAACTACACTAATGAGTTAAAGATTTGAAAGGCTGAATTTAGAGGAAGGGCACCCGCCTTTGCGTGAGGTGAGACTGGAAAAATATTTAGGAAAAAGCACCCTCAGTGCACCCGACCGGGATCGAACCACAATCACCCCTTCTTAGAGGCGAGGTGAGTAGCGCATTAAACCACGTAGCCACCGAAGTGGGTCAGTAAATTTTAAACGTTAAATATGTAGCTAGGGAATTCTTTAAGGGGTTCACATCCATAGTGAGTCTGACACACTAGACGATGTGACTATATATTCAGGTAGCTACAGAACCAAGAAACATAGAAAGCATAAGCTTGGTTTTAATACACAAATGGTGAGCCTGAAGAATTAAACTGAGTGATTGCTCGCGTGCAGGTATGCCAAACGAAGAAGAACCATGAAACTCTTTTAACTTTTTATAAATATTTAAGGAAACTAAAAGATGTGCACCTCATGTGATTTTTTTTAATTCGTATCCAAATAATATATAAAAAATCACGTGATTTTTGTTTGTTTATTTGCTGCTCAATCACATCCAAAACTCTGTACCGATTGTGCTAAATTTCATACGGATATAACTTGAATGTTCGGTTAACATATAGATTGATTAAAACTAGCAGTTTACCCGTTCTTAGTACGGTCAAGCAGCACCAAAACTATATCGTATTAGAAAGTTAAGCGTGCGGCTGCCAATTTTTTGATAGCTTCTCATTGTAGAAGCTTGAGAAAACTTTGACAATAAAAAACCAATAATGGAAATTAAAAAATATATTGAAATATATATCTATATATTTCAATATATATATATGAAACTAAGTATTACCTGGTCTGAGTGCACAAAAAGAAGCAATTCATAACTGTGCGATATTTACCTAAGCACTATTATCAAATAAGATAAACGAACTAATATACATTGTTAAAGAAATATTTTAGGAAAAAATAACATCACTATTCAGCAAAGAGCATAAATAAATAATATACTCTGTTACATAAACATAATGATTAATAGGCATCGTTTTTTGCATCAAGGTTTACCGAGAAATGTCTCCAAAATTTGTTAATTTTAATTGTTATATTGCCGCTATATATGCGCTAATTTATCCTTTAACATTTAGCTTTGCTATCGCAATGCTAATGGACCTCCTTTAAGATAATATCTAATTTTTTTATTCGTATGTTTTAAAAAAATTCAAATTTACTACCACATAGTGTTTTTATTTATTGGCCATTTATCGCTCCCTATTTTTAAATTCCAAACTTTTCAGTATTTGTGGTTATTGTGGGGTGGTTGGCATGTTTTAATTATCTTTCATGCCAAAAAGAAGATTTTAAATAATTTTGGAAAGAATTGAAGCTAGTACCCCCCTTTATCTACCCCTTTTACGTTCCCACATTCCCATTTTGAAATTTTAAGATTTATTTTATTATACTATATGGTGTATGCATGTTTACAAAATTTCAATTTTAAACATCAGAGTAAAGTTATGTTCTATATTAGTTGTATCATTTTCGATCTCTTCCATTTCCCGGACCTCAGTGTTGAAATTTGATATGTTCATACGTCATTCGGTTTTCCAGGTAGGTCTACATAACCAAAAAGTGTTTTTATATTAGTTTAAGTAATCTTGGGAGGGATTAACTTTCCCATTTACCGCTTCATTTTTAAATTTAAAGATAAGACCTTAATGGAGGATTGAGGTGATTCATATAGCCAACGGACAGAACTGAATCTTCTGAAAAGTAAATTAATATTTAATTTTGGAAAATTTTAAAACCCCATTTTACCATTGCAGAGTCAGTTGAATATGTATTGTAGCTCAAACTTCGATTCATATTTATATATTTTTAAATTACTTATCATTGACATAATAATATTTTATTTAAATCACACAGCTAGTTGACATGCAATCTTGATTTTAAGATTCTATATAATGGCTTTTATTTTAGTATAAATTATATTGTATGAACTTAGCATCTCTTATGGATTCTGATTGGTAAAAAATAAGAGGTAATGAACACATTGAAAATAAAAAGGGTTGTTTCATAATTTTCAAATTTAATACATTCTTCGATAGTATGCGAGAAACTACCTCGAGATCACTGGTGTAAGTTGTCTGATAGAGTTTTAATATATTTTTATATGTATAGTAAAATCTTTATATACCTTGAAAACTAATTTGTATTATTGTGTTCTTGATGGCTATGAATTGTGTATAATTTATACTACCCCAACTAGCTTTTAGTTAATTTAAAAAATATATAATTCAAATTTTTAAATTCCAGCTAAGAGTTGCACATGTACATGCACAAGAGGAACTTTTTGAAAATGTCAGACCCATGCATGTGAGAGCTTTCTCACAGTGCCCATTACACACACACACACACTCGCTTTGTTTTATTTATATATTATTTTATATTATATTTGAAAATAGTTATTGATAGGGTGTATTATTATCGTGTCAATGACTTGAACCTCCTATACTGGAGCTTGTCGATGAGTTGATCCAATTCGTGTCAATGACTTGAACCTCCTATACTGGAGCTTGTCGATGAGTTGATCCAATTCGTGTCGATGACTTGACCCACCTAACCTTTAAATATTTTTTTACAGCTTGTCACTGAGTTTGTGTGGTGCCTGATTTTATATTACAACAACACATATTTACCTTAATTAGAGTTAACATCTATCTTATCTTAATAAATATAAAATTAGTTTCAAAGCCTGCTTATTTCCACAATTCCTCCCTTTTCGGGTTTGGCTTGAATTGAAATGCCACCTCTATGTCGCTTGTGCTTTGTGTCATTAATCATTTTCTAAAATCTAGCGTGGATGATCCCGAGATATTTTCTACCATTTCCCTCACAAGGAATAATGTTATTATAAAGAACTTAAAAGTAGGCCATGTTACATCTTAAACAGGTTAGACACTGACCACCCCTGACATGGGGGACGTCTCGCCCAAACTGATATACATCTACAACCTCCCCTCCCGAATGTCAGTCTCACGTTACTTCCCTTTCATATTTACACAACCCTAACTGCTCTCAAACACTCACTGCCAACCTGACAGTGTTCCTACGTGTACTGCCAACCTTACAGTGTCCCCATATAGCCAACCTGACAGTGTCCCTAAGTGTGTTGCCAGCTTGACAGTGTCCCTACAAGTACCGCCAACCTTACAGTGCCCCCATATAGCCAACCTGACAATGTCCCTAAGTGTGTTGCCAGCTTGACAGTGTCCCTACAAGTACTGCCAACCTGGCAGTGTCCCTACAAGTACTGCCAACCTGACAGTGTCCCTGCGTGTGATGCCAACCTTACAGTGCCCCTACAAGTACCACCAACCTTACAGTGTCCCTACATGTACCACCAACCTTACAGTGTCCCTACATGTACTGCCAACCTTACAGTGTCCCTACAAGTACTGCCAACCTGACAGTGTCCCTACGTATAATCTCAACCTGACATTGTCCTGGCGTTTGCTGCCAGTCTAACAATGCAATACCAACGTAACAACATCAAATGTTTTATAACAACCTGACAGTTCCCTCACATGTGACAATCAACGGGACACAACCCTAACATGTAGTACCAACATAACACTGCCCCACGTTTCGTAACATCCCAAGAAATATTTTACCTTTTTTGTTCTTCCTTTTTCGATGCCATTTTGAGTGAACTTTCTATAATTTAACATTCATCTCTAGTATATATATTAATTAAATAACAATGTAGATAATAGTAGTAATTTAAAAAATAGTTGTATTTAAAAAAGGGTCTAACACTAGTATATATATGAAGATTGTCCAGGGCTGAATGTCAATGATGTGATAACACTAACAGTTCTAATAAATATGTATTGAATAATATTAATTCATTACAACTAAATAAATTTCATGTATAATTTTTAGTTAGTATTTTATGTTCTAAGAGCTAAACCTTAGAAGATATCTAGACTATGATATTTTTTTCAATTTCCTAAGATTTGAAAAATTAGACTGGCATACTGCTGCAAAGATAAACCTGCTAGCAATAGAACTAAACTAAATGAGAAACGTTATAATTATTATGTTTTATTAACTCTCTAAATATCCACAAATCAAAGTTTTGAACGCAAATAATTTTTTTTAACCAATTAAATATAGATTATACGTAATATATTTTAAAATTAATTAGATATTGTAAAAATTGGGAAATGCCACGCTTACTATTATACAAATTATGTAATAGAATATATTAATATATATTATAAGACACGTAGTTCTATACAAAGATTAGTATAGTAGCCCGTATCGATGGTTGCATGGTTTGACGTATGACTCTTGTGTTAGAATTGATTTTTGGTAACAGGTATATAGGGGCTCAAATACCGGGCGGGTGAACTTAAGTTAGTTTAGAAAATATATATTTCCCTATCCTTCTCCACAAAAAATACTAGAAAATTTCCTCTAAAAATTTATCTTATTCACTCTTACTCTACTATCGTAATTAATGTATATATAATCGCCCAAAAAGTTATTAAAATACGGTGGAATATAAACAAATATAAAAAAGTAAAAATTTTGTTATAAAAATCTTGGACTGTTAAATTATGGCTTATTTATTCAAATAAATAATTGTTTATGACTTATCTTCTCAGTTAAGGTGAGGTGGAAGGGGTGTGGGAAAAGGCCAGTGATTTTGCGAATTTTATAGCAAAACATTCATATGTGCAAAATAAATAAAATATTCCTCCAGTACAAAAATTTAATTTAATTTTCTTCGCATGATATACAAACAGTTGTAAATATCTGTTGAGGGTATCCTGCAATGTAATGGCAACTTTTTTCTCATCATTTAAAAAGTCCCTCGTCTAATGCCGCTATGCTTATGACAGATATTCAACAAATGTAGATATCATCTTGTGAAAAATAATTAAAATAAACCTTGCCACCAGAGAAATATTTAATTTATTTTGGCTAAAAAGGTTTTGTTATAAAAACTGCAAAAAACACTCAACTTTTATCACGTCCCCTACATCTCCATCTTAAAGTGGTAATTGTATTAATTTATTATTATTATTATTATTATTATTATTAGCACCGCGTCTTACTACCCGTTCGGGTTATACGCTTTTTAGTACTAATTAGTCTAATGGATTAGGAATTGGGAAGATTGAATTAGAGGAAGTTAACCCGCATTTGCGTGGAGGGAGAGTGGAAAACCATGTAGGAAAAACCACCCCCAGTTCACCCGAACGAGATTCGAACCTTGATCTCCCCGTTCTCAGCGGTCGAGCTTCAACACGACTAGCGTGTTAGCCAACTACGCCACCGAGGCGGGTAATTGTATTAAATCTAACCTTTAAAAGAGGCAACACTATCTATCGGTGAGTAGCGACTATTTTTGACATTCATAAAACTGCCGAATGCCATAGAACCCTGCTATACCTGAGTTTAACAACCCTCTACCCCCTCTCACGTGTCACCCACATGCAAGCAATATTTACACCCGCTTGTCAAACCCCAGGGAGGAGCAGATTGCACAACGGCAGAAAAGATGGGAACCCGTCATCCATCGATAATGCTCCTGATAGAGGCGCCCTTGTCACGGGGATGAAAGAGTGTTAGGGGGAGAGGGTTTGATCTAATGACGTATAAAATCCTCCCCTCGATAAGGGTCGCGGGAGAAATGGTGTGAAGTGGCGCGAGACGGTGTCTGGCTTCAGGGCGGCAGAACGCGAGAGATCTCCCCCCCGTGTGGTTCACTGAAGCCTTGCATCATCACTTGAATGAGGAATCGGTTCTGTCGAGTCAGGAATATGACAGAAGGAATAAAGAAAATTTAAAAAAAGATCAAAGAAAGGAAGAGTCGAGCTGGCGTCTATCCCGTTTCTCGTTATTTTGGAGAAATTCTTGTTGTTTTAACTTCTAAATATCGGGTCAGAAAGCTATGGTGGACAAAAACATTGGTTGATGTGATATTAGATCGGGAACGTGTAGGGTTGCGCAGTGATCATTAACATGACGTGCGCATGCGCGGAAAATTATAAGAGGTCTACACTTGATATCATCGCTGATGGAACTGCTTAATGGTAAAGAGCGTTTTCATTTTCTCAATTTTATGTTGTCAATCTCTCCTCAAGTATGATGAGTTTGGCAACGCTGGTTAGTCGAGGTTGCCAGTAGCTCCTTTTTACCCCAGCAAACCACCTCCCGATATAACAGAGAGCCAAGAGATTCGGCAACAGTTAACAGAGAGAGAGCTCTTCTCCATAAGACCTGCAGTTCCCTCAGAAATGATATTGGGTGTGGAAACAGCTCTTTAGAGGAATAGTGAGTGTGTTTGTGGTCTCTATATGCAGAAAGATCTAGACTTACACATATTAGAGCTACGTGGATTCATAGAAATGCAGTTGTGGAACTTAGACTTATGACTAGCAAAGCCATCTATCAAATTCAACTTGAATCATCAATGATGTCATTCCCAATAATCTTACGCACAGCTGATAGCTATGTCACCAGTTTGTTTTTTTCTAGAAGAATCTGTTTAGCTTTAATTTGCCTTTTATTCAAACAAATATTTGAAAAATACATCTTATTTAAGAAATATTCTACTTATAAGGTTTTGTATCTTGCACGTAATACTTCTTAACGAATTTAATCTGTAATTAAAGGACTTACCCTGTGCCCAATAATATTTCCATACCATTTAGTTTTAAAAGCAGAGAGAATGGAATAAATTTAGGATTATTATAGTATATTTTTGCAATGATAATAGCGAAGTAATTCTCAAAATTAAAAATGGAGGAAAGACAATATGTTCCACATTTTCTTCCTACACCCAATACAGTAAAAAAACAAGCCCTCTCTCCCCCCTCCACAGTAGAATTTAACGCTCTATCTCACAAACAGTATTCTAGAGTTCCACATGACTTTAAGACAACTATATTCAGAATAAACCAATCACTTGGATATTTTTATAAAGAAATTTAAGATAATGTTATAAACTATTAACATTTGGTCTTATCATTTTATTATTAGTCTTGATTGCTCATTTGTCAGCCTTAAAGATTTTTATTTAACGAAATATTATTGACCGACTTTAATGTACAATATATCCAATATTATCTTTGATTAAAGTATACATGTATTAAACATCTGACAAAATGAGTGGGATATTTGTTTATTTGAATGCATACAAAACAATGGCGAACTATATTTTTAGCTGGAACATAATTTTTGAGCACCAATGGGTTATTTTTCAAGAATAGATTACATGTTGTCATATTATGAAGCTTATAAAGTCTTAATAGATAAACACACTGTATGATTCGAACGGATTGTAAGACGAGGTGATAAAAAAAATAGTTAGACGGCCCGTTGTATTAGAAGCAGGAGGATTACAGTCAAATTTGCTGCCACCAATAAGAGCTATTAGATCTACTCTTACGTGTTGATGCGACAGGTCATGTGATCTACAGATGTCACTTTTGATAAATATTATCAAGTACAGGTATACTCTCCTATTACGACATATTAAGTTCCTCACCATTGCCGTAAAACGACTAGTTGCTCCTTTTCCCTTGTTGATGCATGTACTTTAATGTAATCATTATATTATAGGCAATTTGCATTTAATAATTAAAATAAACACTGTATTATTATTATTATTATTATTATTATTAGCACCGCGTCTTACTACCCGTTCGGGTTATACGCACTTACGCTAATGTGTAATGGTAGGGTGATTGTGAGATGAAATGGAGGACCTACAGTTTAACGTGGAATCCGAACCACGGTGGAGGCCTGGCATTCCCCACATTCACAAGATGTCTTGTCAGAGGCGAAGGAGGGGTTTGGTAATCAGATAAATCTGTGCCGGGACCGAGGATTGAACCCCGGCTGCCAGCATAGAAGTCTGACACCTTACCCCCTAGACCACCAGGTCACCTACAATAAACATTGTACGTATGTGATTTCGTCATACTCGTTTCTTAATTTAGTCAATTTTTTAATCTTCAGAGTTAAGACTCCAAACTGTCATCGTGTCAGTGAGGCAGCCATGTCTGATGCCCTGGGGTAATTTAACACCGTATTATATATGGACAAAGCGTTGGGAAGCAAGTCATTGTTAATTGGGGTATGCCTGAACCTAAGAATAAATACTAATAAGATAATCAAATATGATCAATGTTGACTGGAAATATGTCGGTATTTTAAAAATGGATATTCCTACAACCATTATTTCATATTAGCTCAACTTTAATGTAGTTGACTCTCAGGGAGGGTAGAGGTTCGTCCCCCAAATGGACGCAAGGTGGGTTTGTATAAATTATTCACGGGAATTTGGAATTATTTATTTAAACTTGAGACTTTCCACTCCTACTTGTTTGAATTGTATTTCATTATTATTATTATCACCGCTTCTTACTACCCGTTCGGTTTATACGCACTTACGCTAATGTGTAATGGTAGGGGGATTGTGAGATGAAATGGAGGACCTACAGTTTAACGTGGAATCCGAACCACGGTGGAGGCCTTGCATTATTAAATTTCAATTAATACCGTGTACCAAATAAAAAGAGTTACACTCGCACAGTAGTTTTACTCCGAGCAAATTCAAAGCATAGCTGATAAATAGACACGTTTAAGTTATAAGAAAATAGTACAAGATTCGTCAATAAAAATCAGATAATAAACCAAGAAAAAGGTGCTAAGATTTTTTTAAAGCGAAGGGTTTTGGAGGTATTAATATAATATTAATATTTTTTTCTTCTCATAATAATATTGCTCTTAATTTATATCAGCCAAATTTTCGTCGTTAATGGTGTTCAAAAACCATGTACTTAGGAAGATATTTTGTCCAAAAAGGGGTGAGGCTACCGGGGAGTAGATAGGGTTACATAATGATGAGTTACATACCCTGTACACATCACAAGACATTAAGATAATCAAGTCTTATAGATTACTGTGTACAGGACATGCAGCGCGAACGGGAGAATCTAGAACCATATTCAGGGTACTTTTTTGGATTTTTTTGTCGTTTCAAATGTAAAATTTTGATTCTATAACATTCTCTCGCTCCCCCCAGATTTAACTACATACGATATTATTGATTTTCCTAATGATTTATATATTACTAGCAGAATACTCTTGGCAATGCTTTTCTCTGCTTCAGTAAAAATAAATTCTCGTCAATTTATTTTCTCCGACCTAGTTTTTTATGAATTAAAAAAAACTAATCAACAATTTAAAATGACATCTTTCTACACAGGGACTACTATTTTTAAAATTACTGATTTCTACGTGCGGTGTATATTGCGCAATACCCATGACAGACAGACAAACAAACGCTTCATTTGATTACTATGGATTACTACCGTTTTGATATCCAGGATGGTAAACAAAATGTGTCAATCCTTTTAGTTTGTTCTCAAATTGTTGCATGTGTCTGTCCCATTTATAATATTTGTCGATGATTAGTTCAAGGTAAATATGACTGTCTGTGACGTCCAGTTTCTCGTCACAGTCATAGCTTGTTTGTGTCAAGCTGCGTAAACAATTATAGTTGTAATGTGTAGTATTGACTATTTAATGGTGCATTTTAGGAGAACAGATACGAATAATTTTAGTTTTCCATGAATTTGTTTTAAAAATTGGTCATGAGCTCATGTTTGTATCTCGTTGTAGTTTTGTTGGAGGTTGTATTCTGCGATTTGGAGGTTCTCGTGACTAGTCAGTATTGTTGTGTCGTCTGCGTATAGGTAGATGTGGCAATACTTTACTTGTCTTGTGATGATTATTAGTACTAATAAATATTAATTTAATCTAATTTTCTTTTAATAATAACAATAATAATTACTATTATTAATTATTATTAATAAAGCATTGAATAATAATAATAATTATTATTATTGTTAATCGGTTCTTTATTTCTGAGTACACGTGGCTATACGCCATATACTCAACTTTTTTAAATTTTCGTTTATTTATTATTATGTATATTTCAAATGAAAAAAAATCCAAACAAATGAAAGAGGCGTAATGGCAAAAATGATGTAATATCACAGAATAATATAAACTATTCGATTGCTATTCCAAACAATCGAATAATCGATTGTAAGCAATCGATTGATTTTTAGAACGGGTCCCGATTGTGCCCATCACTAATGGCCAGCAGTTATGCTCACCTTTATTATCTATGGCTGTGCTGCCGTCATCAAATAAACAAGGCGTATTCAGTTATTAGTGTAGCTTTACTGTGATTTGTGATTTAAGTTCAGATTAATCTGATAATTTGACATACAAATCGGGTATATTTAGTAATTATATAGCAAAACACATAGATATATTTCTTTATAAAACGAAGAAAATAAAGAAAGTTGAATACCCAGAAGAAATAAGTAACTCATCTGAATCGACCGCTGTTCCATTCCCAGTTCCTACTAAGGCAAAGGAACAAATTGAGCAAATGTGACCTTCCTGTTGGACTTTAGAACAAAAGAATGATTTCTGTGGGAAAAAAGTTTGGTTATATTGTGTACAAGACGAGAATATTGGTTATAGTGCTTGCCAAAAGATCAAACGCTTGGGACAAAGGCAAGAATGGGAATGAAGATATAAAAAGAATGGGCCAATTGTGAATTTTCTCATTTTGGTACAGCTCCAGAACAACAGCTAACATCTTTAAGAGTCAAAATATTTAAACGCAAAGAAAGTTCTGGTCACAAAACTTGTCTGAAAACATTGAAATAAGCACTTGAGAAGGGTTTCCTGAAATTCCTTTCATGCCAAAAAGAGACAACTGCCATCATATTTTGCACGGCTTATAAAGTTGCAAAAATAAACCAACCATTCAGTAGTTTTGAAATGGAAATTGACCTATACTACAAGAACTTACTGGTGCTGATAGGGGACGAATACTTCACTCTATAAAGGCTTGTTTTAACATTATCAATCACATTAGCAAGAAAATTAAAACTAGCTTGGTCAACAAAATTGTAAGCTCCAAATCAAAAATATAATTAATTATTGACAAGGCAACAATCATTAGTAAGAAATCTACATTGATCTTGTATGTTCGTGCAATGATTTCTTCAGTTAATTTATTTATTGATTTGATAAAATTAAATGATTTAATGGTGACTGGGATTTGCTCTGCTTCATATGACACCTATCAAATTGATAGAGGAATACCTCAATAATTATTTAGTTTCTGTGGCGTGTGGTGGTGTGGCGGTAATGTTTGGATCTCGGGGTGGAGTTAAGAAATTATTGAAATATAAATTACCCTCAATAATTGTACGGCACTGTGCAAATCATAGACTGGAATTTTCTGTCCATGATACTGTGAAGACAATTTCTGGAATCAATAGACTAAAATCACTTTTGACAAGTTATATATTCTTTACTGTGCATCACCCAAAATAGTCGAGAGCCGCAAGCATGTGCCAATTCACTAGATATGCAGCTTTTGAAAATTGGACTAATTTTAAGCACTCGTTGGGTAGCATCCAGTTTTCACGCAATGTTTGCAGTTTGGCAGGATTAAAAAGCATTGGCGAGACATTTAAAAACGCTAAGGATGATTGTTCCAAAGACAGAAATGAAAGATTATCGAAGAAAATCATAATATTAGAGTTTATTTTAGGCCTTGGATTGGTGTGTGATTAACTTATGAAGAAGCCACTATTGCTACCAATTCTCTCATTTTCCAGGGGATTTCTTTATCTAAAAAGATAGAAAAGAAGACCCACTAATCTTTTCTGTTTCATTTTATGAAAACTTGAGAATTTTACTAAAAAATAAATTACTTTACGATGAAGAAGTTGATTTACATAGATGGACCCCATTGCTAGATCCGAAGTAGTGGCCAGAAGAAACACAAAACCATTTGACATTTAGGGAAGTTGAAATAATAAATTTTGTAGGCGACCTCACTTGAGTGAAAGAGAGATGATAAAAAGTTTCCGAGAATACCTGTAGGAAAATAATTGCAGATTGATTACGTCAATTGATACACAACCTCTATCATATAGCTATGGGATCAGCCAACTATAATAAACCCTTAGAGCAATAATCATAATACCAGCAGGTAGATAAAGGTGTAACTAAGTTGTGTTAGAATATATATGAGGCGTTGCGTGCGAGAAGGGTGAACTCAACCAGAGTACGTTTGGAATAATATCATTTTCAACTTTTTAGGCTGGGCGAACTCAACAACAGGAACAATAATATTGTACCTATGTAAATGCACACAGTCGAGATTCACTCTGCCTTCTCCTCTCACCATTTTTCTTCTCCGATCTAATATGTGAGTGTATAGATGGCAGAAAAATAAAATTAATAAATAACAAAATTTATTGAAAAAATATTTAAACTGTATACTAATACACTTGAATATAAAAATACTGTTCAAATAACTTTCTGGGAAAAAACATATATTTAAACATCATAATCAACTTGATAGTCATCGTTTTCTTCGTCGACATCGTCAGGAGTTTGTAAAGTTGTTGGCAGATGTTGTTGTGTATCCACTCCAAGGTAAAGGGACATACGGAAGTAGATCTCGGATTTCTTCCAGTTTTTCAGGAGCCACAACAACAGGAGAATCGTAAAGTTTGTTTGTTTCTTCGTTTCCAAGATTGAAAGTCTGGACGTTGTAAGTAGGGCTTTTTCCCTTTTGAAGATTTACGGGAAGTTTGACATCTAAGTTGTAAGCTTTGTGGATATAAAATCCGTGTTTGTAGTTTTGATTGAATTCAAATACTGCTCCTTCTTTAAATTTCGCTGCTGTCAAGTGAGTTTTTGTGACGTGTCTTTTCAGAGCTGTGAAATTTTTTTCATGATGTGGAGTGAGTTCTACTACTTTAAAAGGTGTTTTCTTGCGGCATTTCTGTATGAAGTACGCACAGTGGTCTTTAGAATACACATTTGCGTGTCGTATCTCTTTTTCTATGTGCCCGAAATCTCGGTCACAGGGTAGATAGGAAATACCGGGTATCATAAAGTAATGTTTAATAACATAAAATCGTTTTTTATGAATCAGTGATAGATTGGGAATAACGACATTGATACTCTTATATTTACCAAGACAATTATCGCTGAACATGATAATCTTTTGGATTTTATTTGGAACGTTTGACAAGTATTGTTGTAAGCAACTAGCAATCTTACAAGACCCACGCTTTGCCATAGTTTCATCCAATAAAAACATTGTTGACTCACCCGTTTGAATGCTATGAATACAAAAGTTGTAAGTCCAGAGCTTACGTTTGTAGAACTGGATCCCACTAGTGAGTTTTGGGGTTGTTAGCGCCTGTTGAAGGTCAAAAGCGATCGCCAAAGTATCATCTTCATTATTTTTATAAGATTTGATGAGCGCCTTTGGAACTTTCGCTCGTCTTAAGTGTAATTCCTTATCTTTTTCAAGTTTTCTGACGCTATCAGAATTTTTCTGACCATTTTTATGTAGTTTTTTGATTTAAATGTCAGTTTTATCACAAAAATTACACGTGACACTACCGGGGAGTTGGAAACCAATGTTGAATGTATTGGACGTATCTCTATAAAAATTGCTTAGAGACTTCCAGGATAATTTTCAGGATAATTTTCTTTGAGCCATTCCTGATATAGTTCGTAGAGTGAATTTAAGTTAAGACCAACTGGGAGGTATTTTCGATTACGTCTTTTTGCCCGGATGTAGTGGCTAGAAACAACGGGAAAAGATGTAATGTGCTCTCTAACGTGTGAGCTATCATCTTCCTTTACTTTGTTTACATATTCAGTTTTGCCTCTAAAGTCTCTTTCTATTGTTCCTGTCGGTTTTGTTTTATCTAGAACGACGCTAACACGTTTTTCTGTTATCCCATGAATGTTGTAAAAAGCAGTTCGACACACGTATTTCACATTGTCACCGATTACAGTATATTCAATACGTCTCAAAGTACGTCTTGGCCTGTCTTTGAGGTACGATCTCTTAACATCATTAGTGTTAACGAGTTTGGACAAATAAGCGTTTTGTAAATTGTAATCTCCTAACTGCCAAAATGCGTTAAAAATACTTTGAACTTTAGGTAGGCCTACCTTATCAAAGCACCCACAGCCACACAGCTCTCCAACTTTAGAGGGTGCTATATCCCTCTTCGTGGTTTGAGAAACATAGTCCTTTCCCTCGTTCCTGTTCTTCTTGCTAGCAAATCGTTTCCAATTATCTTTATTTCGAGCTCTTTTTCGAGGATAACCCTCCACTACACTTGCCATCACAGTTTGTGCAATAAATAGAAATACAATAAATAGAAACACACTATCTTCGCACGAGTTGAGAGCGTGAACTGACTTGTGAGAAATAACTTGTGACCTTCAACAGCGAGTGATAGGGAGAGAAATTGGGGAGGAGAATGTTAAGTTCGCCCTTATTTCCCGCACGCCGAACGGTCAAAAGTGACTCAAGTTTATTTTAAAGCCTTATTTTCAGAGACTAGAAGGCCGAAATCCACAAACTAGAACTATGAGCATGCGCAGTAGATGTTCCTGAACACGATGGTAAAAAAAGGTCTGGTGTTTAGTTCGCCCTTTTTGCATGCAACGCCTCATATTAAAAGTAAAGCTTGAGTCGTACAGACTATAGTCATTTGGGAACTGCGTGATATAATTGCTTTCTGCGCAATTCCTTAGACCGATTTGATAGTTTGAGTCCTTGTCCAAAGTGAGCAAACAGTGGAAATAACCACAGTCCCGTGCTCCTCCACGAAATGTTGGTTGAACAATTTGTACTGCGTAGCTAGAAACTTCCACAGATAAACAGAGGAGATATATAAACCCCTGAAATCCGGAAATAAGGGCTCTTCTGTAATAACTATCATACATAATGTATGTACACAGCAGCACAGGCTAGATCACCCTTCATGTGAACCAAGAATTTGTAATATACTTTTGTTAGTATTTAATAAAAGTGTAAGAACATAATTCTTCATCAACAACATCTGATTATTTCTTCGAGTCCAGAGGTTCCTATCAAGATATTGTACTTGAAACAAGCCTAATTGCTCCCTACCTCAAGTCCCCAAACCTGAGGGATACGACACCTCGGTGTCATTACTATATCTTCAAGTGAATGTGAACGGGTTTTTTCACAAATGAATCTTATAATAATCCTTTTGAGATCTTCATTGTTGAGCAAGGCAATATCAACAGTGATGCTCATAGAGATTGTTGGGCTACCTCTGTGTCAGTTATATCCAACAAAATTGGTTGAATCTTGGCTACTTTTGGGATATTACTCGGCTCTTCATACATACATAAAAGAGAGAAATAGAGACATTCAACCTTCTGCAGACATTACTCGGATTTGGAGTTTATTATAAATATGTTTTATTTAAGTATTGTAAATCTTTTTTGCAAATATCTCCACTTGTAACAAAGTCCTAACTTACTGTATTCCAAAATTTAAAAACATCTCGGTTTTGGCCTTACTGTTTGGATAATAAATGATTTTGAAGCTAAAAACATAGTTAAAATAGATAATTTAAAAAAAAAACACGGTATACCTACCTATTTTTCACAAAAAATAAACATTATTTAATATTATTATTATTATTATTATTATTATTAGAGTTTTAAGGAGCGTCGACCAATGGGATCATTAGCACCTGATACAACTATTGTTTTATTTACGAAGTGCTATTTTTTGTGTCTGGCCAGGTTAAAAGTTTCCAGCGAATTTTTTAGTCTAAATTTAGTTATTTGGTGAAGAGGAAGACCAGTTAATAAATTTAAAAGAATATATATATTATTAGCGTCAAGCCATTGATAGCATTGGGGTATAGTTGATAGTTATTGTAGTTTTGCAAGATGAAGGTTCTCTACCAACTGATCTTTGATGGACAACTGTATATGGAGTCACATTTCATTGTGGTTGTACTAACTTAAAAGCCTTTTATAAAAGGACCCGTTCTGGATGGATGATAGATGACTTTTTATGTAAAGTCTGAAGATCTTCTAGCAATTTGGGCATTTGAGATTTATTTTTAGCCAACTAATGTTGGGGTCACGTTACCATTGAAGAGGGTTGAACATATTAAAGATTTATCAGTAGCTTACCAGCTCCATTCAATTGTTTGTCCAAATAGCCTGGAGCTAATTGAAAAGTAACCTCTCAGCAGGTTGATTCGGAGCCATTGCTGGCTAAATAATAAGTCATTATAAGGACAAAACAAGAATCGTGCCAGTGCTGGATAATTTGCTATAGGATTTCTATGGTTGGCTGCTACTTGACTTCTTATGGTCATATAATGCTGTGATGGATGCACACAAAGGGTTTTTAACTTTTAGTAATGGGGATAGTACAGCAAGGTAAGCAGTCTGTTAGCAGACAACACCTGTAATGCATCAAGACAATCCCACTATCATTTTATTTAATGAGTATAGTTTCTCAAACAATTTATGAATCTAGCTCGAGGTTTAATTATATATATACATCATATATATACACAAGTACTTACATATATATACATATATACTAATTTAAGTGCATCATTTCAATTAAATCTTCTTAATATACAGTAGCACTTTTTAACACTTGACTAAGCAATAATGCTAAAATTACTTTTTATTCTTTAGGAAATTTATACTAGAATTTATTTCAAATTTTAAATAAACCTTTCACTGTGTCAACTTTACCATTATTTATTAAGCAAAACAAAAAGATAAAATTAAAAGGAAAAGTGTTTCAGGAGTTCTGCAGTTGCCACCTTTAATTCATTTAGATTTTTTTTTTTAATGTTCTCTTTCTTTGCGAACGCGCTAAAGATTTAGCACTTGGTGTTAATCGCCAGTAATGAACAGAAGTTGCAAGTGATGGGAATCCAATAATTCTCCGTGCGACCCGACACCGGAACATGTTTTCTCTTGTACCGTGAACTACTCTCACTTTCTCCACCCCCACCCCCACCCCCCCAACCTCTCACCCACCACCCTTTCCCCACCCCTTGCAACCATTACACAGCACCGTGTTTTACCTCGCAGGAGCAAAAGAAAAGGAAGCATTAATTTCTTTCCGCTAAAGTGGAGTCGCATCACTACGACTTTTTCTATTTCACTTTTCTCTTTTTTAGAGATTTATTTCATTTCTGGATTCCTTTTCCACATCTCTTACGACCCTTTTTTCTACCCATACTACTCTTTTTCCCATCTTTAAGATCAAATCCAATAAAATATCAAGAGGGGGGAAAAAAATAAAGAGCTTACAAAATCTAAGGTCTAAAACTGTAATAGATTGCTTTCTAGAAATAGACTTGTTCTCTATCTCCTAGGGGGGATCGTGTTCTGGTTGTCGATCCGAGCAATCTCCATCCACGAGTCTTCACGTAATGGTTTATTTAGGGAGGGTAGAGCTGATGTAGGAAGGCTCACAGCCACTCAGCAAGCCTCGCAGGTAACAAGGATTACTAGCCACCCTCGAGTTGGAGCTTATTTTCACTGGTTGGTGTCGATACTGGCTGAAAGTGGCTTAATTATAAGCTGAAAAGAAGAGTAATAATGCCAACAGTTACTAAACTATTAGTAGCTTTAACACAGCAGGAGAGTTCAATAATGCCAGTGATGGTTACGATTCCTTAAGCATTAGATAACAGGAGGGCTCAATAATGCCAGTGGTGGTTACGATTCCTTAAGCATTAGATAACAGGAGGGCTCAATAATGCCAGTGGTGGTTACGATTTCATAACCATTAGATAACAGGAGGGCTCAATAATGCCAGTGGTGGTTACAATTCCTTAACCATTAGATAACAGGAAGATTCCACAATGCCAGTGGTGGTTACAATTCCTTAACCATTAGATAATGGGAGGGTTCAATAATTCCAGTGGTGGTTACAATTCCTTAACCATTATATAACAAGAGAGTTCAATAATGTCAGTTGTGGTTACAATTCCTTAAACATTAGATAACATGAAGATTCCACAATGCCAGTGGTGGTTACGATTTCTTAACCATTATATAACAGGAGAGTTCAATAATAACAGTGGTGGTTACAATTCCTTAACCATTATATAGCAGGAATATTCCATAATGTCAGTGGTAGTTACAATTCCTTAACCATTAGATAACAGGAGGGTTCAATAATGCCAGTGGTGGCTACGATTTCCTAACCATTTGATTACAGGAGAGTTCAATAATGCCAGTGGTGGTTACAATTCCTTAACCATTAGATAACAGGAAGATTCCACAATGCCAGTGGTGGTTACAATTCCTTAACCATTAGATAATGGGAGGGTTCAATAATTCCAGTGGTGGTTACAATTCCTTAACCATTATATAACAAGAGAGTTCAATAATGTCAGTTGTGGTTACAATTCCTTAAACATTAGATAACATGAAGATTCCACAATGCCAGTGGTGGTTACGATTTCTTAACCATTATATAACAGGAGAGTTCAATAATAACAGTGGTGGTTACAATTCCTTAACCATTATATAGCAGGAATATTCCATAATGTCAGTGGTAGTTACAATTCCTTAACCATTAGATAACAGGAGGGTTCAATAATGCCAGTGGTGGCTACGATTTCCTAACCATTTGATTACAGGAGAGTTCAATAATGCCAGTGGTGGTTACAATTCCTTAACCATTAGATAACAGGAAGATTCCACAATGCCAGTGGTGGTTACAATTCCTTAACCATTAGATAATGGGAGGGTTCAATAATGCCAGTGATGGTTACGATTTCTTAACCATTAGATAACAGGAGGTTCTAGTAACGCCAGTGATAAATAAAAATTCCTTAACCCAAGATAACAGAAGGGTTTATTAATTTCAGTAATAAATAAAAATTTCTTAACCCAAGATAACAGGAGGGTTTAGTAATTTCATCGATGGCTAAAAGTTTCTTAACCCTAAGATAACCGGAAGGTTTAATAAATCCAGTACTGCCTTGAAGTGAATTTAAGCTAACATTATAAGGAGGATTTAAAAATGTTAGACATTTATTAATTAATTAAGATTGAGGGTAAACTATAAATATTAATTTTATGAAACTGCTCTATCATTCAACTTTGAGGAAAATGCTGGGATTTAACATTAGACTCCTGAGCCAGGCTAGTTTGGTCTATTGTAAAACCATCATACTTACTGGCATTATTAGCTAAAAGTTTTATTGCCATACTTATCAAATAGTTCTACCTATCCCTATCTTGAGATAATTTCATCCAGAATTGTATAGTTAACAACTAGCTTATTGTTAATATGTAATATATATATATATATATGCAATTATTATAAAATAGCCATCGTATTAATTGTTAAAGCATAATGAATATTATTTTATTATTAAATTTACTTTGATTTATTCACTGTGTTTATTTAGTAAATTACTCTATAATAGTTTTCCAAAACAAATGCTTCTACCATATAAATGTGTAGGCCCTATATGCTAGCATTTTACTGTCACTATAATCTTCATATTTTTCACCAAATGAATTATTTAACTTTTCCTAACACACTAATTAAAATTTTCCTTACTCACTCCCTTTTAATATTACTTCTATTTTTTTTTTAACTTATCAATACTGTATTAATGAATTTTCTGAATCTAATCTAGTTTAGTTTTTAAAGTATTCTGTAAGAGCTAGTATAAAGTAAAGAGATAAATAATGAAGCTAGAAGAAGAACTTCTTTATTTTTTAAGACATTCTTTTTCGGGTGTCAGTTTCTATCTCCTCTAAACTGTAATAATTAATGACAAGAAGTAAATTATAGTGGTTTTTAGTTGACTCGCAATGAGATTGGTTTAATTATCCTTGCTTCATCAAAAAGTGAAATTAGTGTCCCAATCCATAGATGAAAAATGTATCCTTTATCAACTTTCAGATATTCAAAATTACATAAATATTTTCCATGAAATTATAAATGGGAGTTCTATACGTTCTCATTTCAAGAGAAAGTATTGTAATCTTGAACATTTTTGACCATGAGATTATACTGGATCATTACGTTTTATGTGTGTCTTAATTATTAAAAATAAGAGTATTTTACAATTCTGATTGTACCTTATGTCTGTCTGTCCCTGGCCTCAGATCTGATACAGTTTGATATATTTTGTCCAAACTTGATATCGAGATTTTAGAGGGAAATAACAAGATTTTCTTGGGTTTTTTTTAATCTCTTCCTCAAATTAAGGGTAGTTTACTGGTGAGTGATATTTTTAATTCTATTTTTTTTTTAATTTGCCCTTTCAATTTTGTTTGGAATGTATCATCTGGGAGACATAACAATAAATACTGTATGCTTGTTTATTTGGGTAAAGCTCGCTCAAGATATCGGGTGCGCTACACATAATATTTTGGTGTAGACGACTAAACTGCTATGTGTGGCTGCTATCTCTGCTATTTTAACTTGTACGATATTATTTAATTAAAGTCAATGCGGTGAAAAAATATGTGAATATATGATTTTTTAAATTTATTAGTTATGAATAAATGAATTTAATTTAATTTTTATATATTGGGTACCAACTATCAACCCCTTTTATCTTCTGAGGCAGGTAGATTTTTATTAAATAAATGTATCCCCAGAAATTACTCAGCGGTAAGACGAAAAGACCCCTTCTCTCAAGACCCCTGGACTTTACCTAAAGTTTTAACTTAAGCTGGACACTTACAATAATGTACTGCTTATTTTCCTGGAGCAGGTTATTATTCTTGACATGGACATCCAACCTACTGAAACAATTTATAAATGGAATATACTGTTCAAAATACAATGCACATTAATATTATAAATAAATTACACAAATACATTTATAGTGTGTTTGTAATTATTGTTGAAGAGAAAAAACAAATCTTTAAATTAACTTTACCTAATAAGGCATGCCTCCTAAGTTACAAAATTAATAAAAGCATTGTTGTGGAAGTACGTTTAAAAAAAAGTAATATTCTCACTTGAATTGTGATGACAAAATAAAAGTTACTAACTATTATTATACATAAATAATCTTTTGAATGAAATAACACCAGGTTTGAAATATTTGTATAGCAAGTTAAAATATTTGAGTTCTTCAAAAATGTAATTTAAACTCCTAGCAACAGGATGATGATAGATGATGAATTTGGTCTCACCCAATAATGTAGACTGATCATCTCTTATATAAACTCTGTTGTTATTCTTTTTAGTGGCTTATATTTTATAATATCTTCATGAAAACTCACGTTTATCCTTTATTGAAGGTCAACCCTTACTTTTGACTCAGTGTTTATTGCCGAAAGTGATACTTCCTTATATAAAATTTAATATTAAATAACGGCACAAATTGGGTCCTTCTTTATTTATTTTTTTTACAATTCTTTTCCGGTTCAACAAAACAAAACCTTTAACAATCCACAAAAATGTTCTTTCTTTTTTAAATTAATTTCCGTCCTAGGATAAAACTAGTTGCAGAGATTTATAACAACAACAAAATCCTTGATTCTTTAGAGAGGGAAAGTATTATCTTAAAAATAACTTAATATTATAATTTAACAAATAAACATAAATCATTTTAAAATTAATTTAAATTTCACACCAAAAGCCAAACGAGAATAACAATCTCTTCCGCTAGGGGCAATTAGTTCTTCAAATGACAGCCAGATGTTGTAAGCGTCCAAGAACATAAAATAAATTAAGATCATAACAGTTCCGAGTTAAACCACTCTCTAAAGTAGATAGCGTTGAAATCATCTAAAAAAAAAAAAGCACGGCGGGTTGGCAGTTTATGAATCAAAATAAAGAAAGAAAATTTAATATAGTGAAATAAAGGTTAGTAGATTATATATAATATATATTTTAATTGTAAATGATTAATTAATATTCCAAGCACTAGGAGTTGTGTTTGAAATAAAAATAATCAGTAAAGTTCTCAACATACTTACGTATTTTAATGACCGAGTCAACCAACTATTGAATTTATATTATAAATAATTCTTTTAGCATAAACAACTTCACATCAACTGCGTCGTGTATCCACTATAATCGCTATTATATCTTGCATATTTTGTTTTAAGCTATCTGCGCTATGTGGTTGATATAATTGCTATTATAGCTTGCACTATTTATTTATGAGCTAAAGGTTGCCACTCAGGAAACCTTTAAACTTATCACTGAACCAATAAACACCAATAAACAAGATGGTGAAGATAGCTGCTGCAAGATGAAGCAGTTCTAAAAGAAGAGAAGTGGGCCGATGTTATTTTCAAGTATAAAAGTAACAAGTAAATGTTGGAGACTTATTTTTACACGCCTCACGATCGTTTGGATAAAACTTACGGTATATTCTACGATGGAAACATAACCACACTACGTAAAACGCGTATCCTCTTTAGTATGGACGATGTAATTATACCTCGAAATAATATTATGACACCTTATGCCCGAGGACCTTTTGAGCTACTCTTAATAAAGGAACTTGCATTACACTTAGAGAGATCTTGAAGTCTACAAGATGATACTTGAAGATATAAATGTTCATCGGTTAAGGAATGCACCTCCCATATGTATCAAGTCACATACCATACAAAAGTATCTGAGAATCATTAAACCCCTGTTTGAAGAGGAGTATGAGCTTGAGTGAGAAGGTCTGTTCAAGATTGAGAACAAAAGAGGGGTCAATTATAAATATTGGGATGATCCAAATGAGTTGGTTGATCGGTTACGTCTCTTGCACGATTCATCCAGAGCTGGACATTCCTCACATGAGAATGAGATCCTTTCGATTTGGAAAGGCTAGCATCTTTATATAAATAATTCATTCCATACCTATTAACCTCATAATCATGCCTGTCAAGGAAAATATCGTATGTACACTTCATTGACCTGCTCGATTAAGTTTTTCAAGAAAACATGTTAGTGTTCGAGGATTAAATGTACTGCTTCAGGCTGATCTGGTCGAGATGATATCTTACTATAGATATAACAATGGATACAAGAATCTTCTTACTGTCATAGATTTTTTATTTAAAACGAGCTTAGGCTGTACCTGTTAAGACTAAAACCGGCAAGAAAGGTTACCACTGTTACAGTGCACCGCCTTAGTCAGGTGACTACAAATGGTTTCCCTGCGATTCGTCATCTCCCGACATAATGATCCAGAGCTTTATGTCAAATTTACGGCTCTTTTGAAAAGGGAAAGGATCAACTATAACATTGGGTTACAATATACTACCCACCCCCATGTTAACCTTCACCCATAAACTCTTTATTGGATTAATACCACCCACTCCTTCTTTCTGCAATGGTACTCTTCTCTATTGTAGTTAACGGTAGTTTCGATCTATATCAAGAACAATAGTAAACTATATAAAACAAGAATAAACTCCCTGCATTCTAAAAGTATTCATTTACTTACCATTTGTATCTTCTGGCTAGAACAACCTCCAAGTCGGGCCTACACACGTGTCCTAGTTTGACGAGTGGACCGAGCGAGCTATGGCGACTCCGCAGCTGATGTTCTGGCCGTCCTGGTCGAAGTTAAACAAAAATGGGCCGGCCAAGATTTCCTTCGAGCAGTGGACGGCGACTATCACGTCCTCTACTGCTGAAACATTGTGTGACTGAAGACATCTCGATTGGAGAAGTTTAAAGGGCCGATGTAAACAACGGGCGTACGTGATCATCCCTGAGTAACCCAATTCCACGAGCTGGTCGACGGTCTACGTGAGCTCATGCTAGCTTTATGACGTCACCGACCAAGTGTTCAAATTCCCCATCATACTCCCCTAGCAACGAGTCTCTCTATATATCAACGTGTCTGTATACAAAATCTACTATATGACTTCGACGCTTCAGGAGAATTTCTGTCCCGCTCTTGGACAAAATTAGGATAAACTGTTCAGCGTGATATTTGACGGACATAAACTATGGCGTGTTTACATTTGAACTCTAAATTAACGTAATATTTTGTATTAGCTAGAATAGGTGCTATAACTTTGATAACCTAAATGCTATTTGATTTGAAGTATAATTTGATATGAAACATTCATTATTTTCTGTCGTTATTTGGGCGCAACCACCTGTCATGTCACTTAAAATTTTAGATGATTACAATTAGTTATTAATTTGATGTCTGACTTATTGAATGTAAATTGTATTGAATTGTGTTTATCATATATGGTAATTTTACCGTTTTTAATATTGTTTATTTTGTTGATTATAATGTGATATAACTAACGTAACTTTTACTGCTTGATAAATTTAATATAATATAATTTAATAGACTTTTTTTTTAAAATCTTTTGCTAGAAGCATAGCTATGCCATGCTTCGACTGCAATAGACTAATTGTTACCAAGTATGAATCTTGTTTACGTCTCCTTTTTGTGTCAACGTCTAATGTTCCCGCGAAAGTTTGACTTAAAGTCTGTAATCCAAACTCTCGTATTGTTTGAAATATCTGAGCGATATTAAAATTAAAACTTAACCTTTTAAAGTCTGCATTTACTGGAGTGAATCAGACACCTTTTGTAACAATTTAAAGTTGCCCAATAGGCTCTTACTTTAGTCATCACATAACTATCTGATTCGATATATTATGATTAATATTTTTTACTAAATTCAACATTAGGGGATGTTCTGTCTCTTCAAGGCTGACCCAGTTGAATGTAGGATATGTTACTGGTTTAGTAACATACTCGTAAACTTACTGCGCAAATAATAAATAAGTTATTATTAATGGATTTCCAACATACCTCCGTTTGACCTTTGAGGCCATGTAAATTATTGCTATTGTTATTACCTTTGAATAAACCATTCATACTGTTATTTAAATCTTTACATGGTTTTGCTCTTTAGCACGTCCCTGAGGTTCCACCCACACACCTTTCAGTCTATCCTAGGTTGTATATAAGTGGTAGTAGTGTGGACGGTAACACAACTATTTCTATACATACAGCAATACTAAAGCTAGCGTCGTATAACGATTTAATCGAACTCTGAAGAATAAAAGGTCAACAAGATTCACTTCTAAAGGATCGTATCGCTGGACCATAGTCTCGATTCACTACTTGATGAATATAATCGTACGGTTAACTCAACTATTGAGATGAAGCCTATTGACGTATTCTCCAAACTGTTTACTCCCGTTCTAAAATGGTTAATCTAGGAACGACTTTATGACGAATCATAGATTTTAACGTTACAGACTCTAGATATAGGGACAGGCCTTCTTTATAAGTTGAATAAGATAAACGAGAGATAAAAGCAGGGGTAAGGTGAACGTCTGTGAGAGAGTACCATGCCAACAAGTCCCGGCAGGTGGGGAGAAGGATGACAATGGTCACGATGTATAAGATGACTTCAAGGTAGATCATGTCTCGATGAAGGCTGCCAGCTTGGAGACAGCTCCTGACAGGAGAAGTGAGGGATAAGGATGACAAAGGTTTACAGCTTGAGTAACAGCGGAGCGATGTCTGGTTGTAGCAAGGATGAGTGAGGAGAGGTAAGGGTGATGATTGACAGCTGGGAAGCCGGAAGTTTGAGCGACAGGATTATTGACATCTTACATCCTTTGACAGCATCCCGTATGGCAGCACTCTTTGTTATGGTATCACCATATAGGTATAAGAGCTATGAGGTGTGACACTCCCGGGTTTCAGCAGTGGAGAAGAGCGGATTCACGGAGCTTTTGGCAATGGCCACACTAAATTAAAGGTTGATACAGGAGAGTTTTGATAACTTAGTGCCACCTCGTTGGTAACAGTGAACATGAACTATAACAAGGAATTCGTTCATTCGAAAGATGTAAGTTTGAATATCAACACTCCCCTTAGTAAGGAAGGCACAGACTGATGTGCCGTTCGGACAGGGATCAACTTCAGCCCTTTACTTAAACCACCAATGAATATTAAACCCAAAGAACTACATATGTTTACCATGATCGAATCTACGAAACCTATCAATAAACAATACAGACAAGAGTTTATCCAAACCATGAAAATTGTCCCATAGTGTTACTGTAATAATTACAAAAAATGAAAATTACTCATACAATCTAGGAGTGCACAAAAAATAGGAAAATCAGAATAACTATATTGTACTATAAGGTTATTCCTCTTGTAAGGTATTCTTCCAGCCATTATTAAATACCCATATTTAATCACTATATTGTTTAATAATGTAGGAAACTTTAATCCCTAGGTAATTAGGATGAAGTTCAAGATTAATAAAGGTAGACTCAACTTTTATTACACATGAAAGTAGTTCTAAACAACTTCAAAATGTTATGAGTATTGATCAGGTACCCGAGTCTAATGGGACAACCATTGGCAAAGTTCATTGAGCTTTCACATAAACTTAAAACCACCACCAGTTCACCCAACCGAGATTTGAACCACGATCTCTCCGTCCTCGGCAGTCAAGCTCAACACAACTAGCGCGTTAGCTAACTACGCCGCCGGGGCGGGTCAGATTTTTGCTACACCGGTAATGCCTCAATTATACAAATATTTAGTTTAACACAATACAACTAGACTTGAAAACTATAAACAAAAAACAAATTACCCAAAGAAGAAACAATCTGTAAATTATCAGAACCTACTTTAAAAAAATTATAAATATCACTAAAATCTTACAACTCAACATTATTTGAATCAAAATTCTAAATTACAACTCCAAAATTATATATATCTTTTTATACCAGTCAACTACTACTAGGCCTAGGTTTTAACACAAGAGCTACGGCAGCTGATATAAAAAAATATATTCACACCATAGAACCTCATAAACATCAAATCCATGAATTTAAGTACTTAATATTTGGTCTCATCCCTGTTATTCAAATGCAAAGTTTATTACTCATATAAAGATTATTATAAATACTATGATCCCTTTCTTCATACAATAACAACTGACATTTAGGTAAATAATTAAACATTGATAGCATGTAAATAAAAGATTCTGACACAATTATGTAGTTATTATTATTATTATTATTATTAGCACCGAGTCTTACTACCCGTTCGGGTTATACGCACTTAAGCTAATGTGTAATGGTAGGATGATTGTGAGATGAAATGAAGGACCTACAGTTTAACGTGGAATCCGAACCACGGTGGAGGCCTGGCATTCCCCACATTCACAAGATATCTTGTCAGAGGTGAAGGAAGGGTTTGGTAATCATATAAATCTGTGCCGGGACCGGGGATTGAACCCCGGCCGCCAGCACAGAAGTCTGACACCTTACCCCTAGACCGCCAGGTCACCTACAATTTTGTAGTTAAAATAAATGTAATGCTAATTAAGGAAAACTATAAGTGATTAATATAATCATACTCCTTAGTGACAGCTGAGTGATAATCCAAATGGTTGACATAAAATACTTGTAACCACAAACGATAACCTAATGAAGATATTTTTATTTCTTTTTTCACCCTTTTGATCAGTCGATAATCACACCATAGATTTTAATATGTTGCTAAGCAATGGTAATCTTTATCGGATAGCCATTAACGTTAACTAACTATCAGATATAAATAATTTTAAGATAAAAAAAATATTGCTCTTCCAAACATTGCCCCATTATATAAATATAATAATATAATGTGTCATTATATATATATATATATATATATAATGTGGCAATGACACAAATTAGTAAAATATCACAATTTAAATATAAAATTACTATCATAAATAACCCTTAACAAACGTTAAGATCTTATTATATTAAACTATCTCACGCGCAACGTGGTTTTCCCCCTGCATGACCGGTCAATTATTTCATTTTAATCACATTAGAACTGTTGAAATTTGTAAACATTACGAAAAGTAAAACAACTTTTAAATTTGTAATAGACAGTACTTATTATAGTAATTAAATAACATTAAAAGGTTTACCTTACCTTTGCCACTAAAGTTTAGCACCAAATTCTCCCAATGGAGACAGAAGATTTTCCCAGCACAAGTGCTCCAAGTCCAACACACACTGACGAAACCAACCCACTGAACAGCCGACACGAAAACTAGTCTCACTTGCCTAAACAACAGCTCACCGATCATGTCTTGGCGTAGGTCACATATAATTCATCGCGCCACCGGATTTTCTGTAGCACCCTAGTGGACAATGTGGACAATGCGGACAATGCCTAGTAGGCAATGTTGACGTCCGAGCATCACTGTTAGACTATTGTGGGAATGCTACCGCAATAAGTAAATCCATCTTTAGCAGGCCAGGTTAAATATCTGAAGAAAGTTCCATGTGACGGGAAACGTTACAAAGGCTAAGTAGAGTAGACAGATTAGCTTGGCGGCTCCTTTGTCAACATCGTTTGGTTATGGTATCACCTTTTTCCATATACTATTATGGCTTGCCTCTTGACTCTTTATTTATTTAAAACTATCAGTTATGTGAGTGATATAATTGCTAGTATAGCTTGCACCCTTCATCTACTTAAAGCTAGCTTCTCTGTATGGTTGATATAATCTATATTATAGCATTTATTTAAAGCTAACTGTATTGTGCTCGGAACATTTCCACTGAGTGACACTTGCGCAAAACCACCCCCACCTAGCGAACTTGGTTGTGACTCCAGATCGGGTTGTAACACTTACCCGGAATGATGGGGTTTTTTTCTACTCTTATATATTTATATATATATATATTTATTTATTATAAGAGACTTTCAGCCGATAGGATATCGTTTCCAGGGAACACCCCGTGGAGGTAGTTTCTTTTAATTCCCCTTATAATCTTTCGCTTTTAGTAAATTCGTATTTATGTTACTTATTATTTGTTTGGTTTCTCTTTTTAGTTTTGAGCTGTTTTTTTTTTTCTTTTCATGGTTAGGCCTAGAGTGGCTGTTTTACTCTAATTTCTGAATGTAGACCATCACTTTAAGAACATTTTTAAGATCTACATTTTCTCCAAGTTTTTTCAAGGCTTTATCAGACTTGACTGTTGATTTTTTTTTTCTTGACCTCAATTTTGAGAGCTTTTCTGTCATGTGACCATGGCAATCAGCATCTTCTCGGAGGGTGTTGACCAACGAGGAGACATTTGGATGTGCCCTTTAACCAAAACAGTTATTTTACTGGACCCAATTATTTCCTCCGAATAAGATGCCATTATTGTTTGGCACTTGTCTGCTGCTGTCACCGTAACAAAATCATAACCACTATTAAATAGCTGGCCATTTTCTTCTGCGGTGATTTTTGAAATTGATTCATCTGCTTACCTCACTCGTTTTCTGGCATTAGCCATTCGCTTTCTAACTTCATTTGCTGTTACGTCTGGGGGACAGTTATGACATTTTGCTCCTTCTCTGTATTATTTTTAATTGAAATACACCTTTTACACCTTTTATTATTATTATTATCTAAACAGCACTAGTTATTATTATTATTATTATTATTATTAGCACCGCGTCTTACTACCCGTTCGGGTTATACGCACTTACGCTAATGTGTAATGGTAGGGTGATTGTGAGATGAAATGGAGGACCTACAGTTTAACGTGGAATCCGAACCACGGTGGAGGCCTGGCATTCCCCACATTCACAAGATGTCTTGTCAGAGGTGAAGGAAGGGTTTGGTAATCAGATAAATCTTTGCCGGGACCGAGGATTGAACCCCGGCCGCCAGCGTAGAAGTCTGACACCTTACCCCTAGACCACCAGGTCACCTAACAGCACTAGTAAGTAACAGACTCTTTGTTCGTGTGGTCCAGTATATATTGATATCCGTTGGAAATCAACAGTGGCTTACCCTTTCTGGTATCGGTGATCTCCATGAAAACTGAGAGCAAGTGAATCTCGATAAAGAAGTATATCAACCTTCACTCACTTGCGGTAACCAACTGGTGACCAGACAATAACAACAGACGGAATTCTTCCTACCCCCTCCTCAACACCTGTAGCCTCCGTGAAAGTGTCACTGTTTACAATAATCCTAGTTTCAGACTTACAAGATCACTTACCGTTAATTGCTGTTAAGTGCAAGCTTTACTAAATTCTAGCTTCGGGCAAATCTCACTCTGGGCAAGTGACATATACTCACTGATTTTATGCTTTCTATAGTTACTATTATAACGTGTCATTTTTATTTATTTAAAGTAGGTGACCTGGTGGTCTAGGGGTAGGGTGTCAGACTTCTGTGCTAACGGCCGGGGTTCAATCGTCGGTCCCGACACAGTTTTATCTAATTACCAAACCCTTCCTTCACCTCTGACAATACATCTTGTGAATGTGGGGAATGCCAGGCCTCCACCGTGGTTCGGATCCCACGTTAAACTGTAGGTCCTCCATTTAATCTCACAATCACCCTACCATTACACATTAGCGTAAGTTCGTATAATCCGAACGGGTAGTAAGACGCGGTGCTAATAATAATAATAATAATAATATTCATTTATTTATTTAAAGTTAATTGCATAGTTTGGCTCTATTTAGTGCTATTTTACGTCTAAATTATTCGTGGCTTCATTACCTATTGATACATAAATATTCATAGTAAAAAGTTAAAATACGAACTTAATGACGTTGCATACGATTATGCTAGGGCACGCTATTCCATATTATCAGGTCGCCAAGTCAGATAATAATATTAGTAGGTACAAACATTTATTCCAAACGGAATCCCGCGAGTTTTTTGCTTTTGGATAGATATAATGTTAACTGTGCGAATTTATTGAGGTCTGTATATATATATATATATATATATATAATTGGCGAACAGCAATTCTTTATCACTTGCGTCCGTATTTGATAAATTATTATATTTTTTTCCCCCACTGCATCTTAATGCGCATATGGCCTATAATTCATAAGGTAATCAATATTGCGAATGGTTAGCTGCAGCTCTCAACATTTGTTTATCCTGAGCTAAATGTTCTTACATCTTTGTAACTTCTTCTGCCACCATCGTAAGTTATCTGATTCATGTACTCCAGTCTTGGTCTTCCCTTGAATTTTCCTCTTACACATCTCCTTATATAATCATTTTCGTCAAACTATAATATCTCAGTATATGTCCTACCATGTTAAATCTTCTTTTCTGTAACTTGTATACCTTTCCAAAGTCTCCTTTGTTCGTTTGCTTTTCTTAACACTTGTTTCCTTGATACCATCTCCATCCATTATATTTTTAATATTATTATTCTGTAGCACCACGTTTCAAATGCTTCTAATTTTTTTCCTTTCAGTTGCACATATGGTCCATGTTTCTGCCTTGTAAAGTGCAACGTTCCAAACATATGCATTTAGGAATCTTTTCCTGATTTTCAAATTCATGCTAGTTGAGGTTAGTAATGTCTTCTTTTAATATAAATATTTAATAGCCTTCACTACTATACATATAATATTTGTCTTGCCACTATTATACTTGGTTGTTCTACTTTATAAGCCTATAAACATTTTAATTTAGCTATGGTCACCCCAATGAGCACGCAGATTAAACATCAGGCTAGTATTATCTGTATTGCTGGTTATGGGCAGGTTGGCTTTCAAATCCCATTAAGTGGTTTTATTAAACCCAATAAATCTAATTTTTGTTCCCTATCCAAAGGGTGCTTACAGCACGAATAGGTAGTAATAAAAAAATAAAAAATAAAAAAATTGATAATACAATATGGATGTGGATGACATAATTTAGAGGAAATGTACTCAATTCCATGTGGATTCCACGTGACCACCGTTATGGGTCTATCCCAATAAATTTCCTGAATGTTTGAAAAAAAAAAAAAGGAAGCTACAAATTTTCCTCGATAAAATCAGAATGCTTTAATAATATTTGTTTCGGTTATAAGCCAAATAAGGGTACATTTCTAATAGAAGTCTACCTTTAATATACCTACCCAAAAACTGTAATTATTTGAATATTCTGGGAGGAATAGATCACACGGTACAAACAAAAACAAAACACCGTGGATCAAACGATAATAAAGGTATTGACAGCCCTTACACTAGGTCAACTGGAAGCTTTATCTTTTTGTTTGCTACCCAATGGACATTAATAATTTACAAAAAAAAACGGAATATTTATTTTTTAATTTATATATATATATGCCTATATGCCATCACGACGTCCACACCCCCTCAAGGCGTAGATATCCCACTTCCCAACTTCACCTACCAATGTCAAATTTCTATTATTATTTTTAATACACCACTTTGCCTCTAGAAGCCACCACCTGGCGCCTTCCAAAAACTCATGGGAATTTTTTTTAACATCCCTTAACTCTCCCTTTAACCCTTTGGCCAACTGAACCTGAGACCTGTGGGCTTATTTTGGGTGGGATCGATCCGATGAAGGCGTGGGGGTGCAACAGTGGTGGGAGCTTTGCAAATATATATATTTAAAAAGACCTATTACTTCCGGGTCGTTTTGCAATAATTCCTGGTCATTTGGTAACACACAAAAAGATAAAGCTTTCAGTTGACCTAGTGAGAGGGTGACCAATTACTTTAGTTGTTAATGCTACGAATAATAGTAATAGTACTAATTATCCTTGTCCAGAGCTTATCAATGACACACTTTGACTACTGTGACGTAGTGTACGAGTACAATGGCTTAAAAGACGATATAGCAGAACGACTACAAAACACATGTGTTCGATACATATTTAACTTAAAACTTTATGACCATAATTCTAAGTATTTTAATAAACTGGGTTGTTTAAGACTAAGTCAAAGGCGAAGGATACACTAACTAGTATTGCTCCACAAAATATTATCAACATCAGCCTCAATACCTCTCCTCACGGTTCCTATTTCTGAAAGATAAACACAGCCGAGCTACGAGATCAGAATCCACTCTACAGATGTCTATTCCCATGCATAGATCTCAAACATATGCTCGTTCTCTCACTGTCCTGGCATCACAGGCTTGGAGCAGACTAGATAACTCTACACGTGATCTAACATCTAGACTCCCCTTCAAGCGTGCGGTTAAGCAATTTATCTTGTATAATAAGCTAAACTGAATTTTTGAAATTACTTGAGCTTTAATTTAGTGTATAAATCAGCTTGCGAATGGTTTTCTATTTATTTGAATATTCTTTTTTTTTATTTGTTTTGTCTTTCGATAAATGTTATATTGTATCCTGTATTCAACTCTGGTTAAGCGGAGGAGAAGGCTAACTAACACAAGGTGCAGCAGAAGGGAGTGCAAGTATTTTTAAGTTTTTGTAGAATATACATTTTTTGCCAAAATAAATCAAATATTTCTCCAGTAGAAACATAGAGTTTAGCTTTCTGCACATGCTAATATCTTTAGATCTTGAATATTTGTAAAGGGTGTCCTGGAAGGTTATCAAAATGTTTTAAATAAATAGAAAATGTTTTGACAAAATTCCAGGACACCCTTGACAGATATTCAAGATCTGTTGATATTATCATGTACAGGAAACTAAACTATATGTTGCAACTGGGGAAATAATTGATTTATTTTGACCAACAAAAATGTAATGCTATAAAAATTGTAAAATTACTCGTGCTCCCTTCTGCCACACCTTAACTTCACCAATTAAATAAAGGCCATTATTATTAGTATCATCATCATCATTAGCAATGGCCCACTACAGGGGTTCCCTAAGTTTTTAGACCAAAGAAGCCCTTGTACCAGAAAAAATACATCCTGGAGCCTTTATTTGTTGATCGGGCTATCTGCACCCAAAAATGTCAATGTTTAATTGCTTATTTTAGGGTTTTCCATGGATATTTCAATCCATAATTTTGTATTTATAAAATTGCCTAACGGAGTCTGAGATAAATATGGCTCCGTTAAACACAATTTGAGAAACCCTGGTCTCAAACATTATTCTCTTTCTGGACTGGATTTTTAATGATGAGTAGTCCGGGGTTCAAATTCTAGACTGATTAAATGAGTGGGTTTTTTTTCCTTAAATGGTTTCCTACTCTCCCTACATGCCATGCGGGTACCTTTTTTTCTAAAAAAAATACCTTCCTTGTTTCTTATTTATTTATTTTATATCTGTGTCTTGCTAACCATTTGGGTCGTACTGTACGTTATTGTATCTATTACATTAGCGTAATATTTGCGTATAACCCGAACGAGTACTTTTATGCGGTGAGAGAAAAAAAATTGTTGATGTTTACAATCCTGCTTTTAATATCTGAAGAAATGTTTATAAAGTTGGCATTCCTGGAGGGGCCGAGAAGACTTGTTTCCACACGAGAGAGAACAAAGTGGAGCAAACTCTCTCTCGAGTATACAAATTGTTGCCAAGTGACTGGCAAGAGTTCGTCTGATGTCTTTTGTTGAGCTCTCCAAGGTCTGTAGTGCCAACACATCATGGCACTTCCCGGCACTCCACGTCATTCGAGTGTTTCTCTCGTCACTCAGCGCCTCGCCGCTAGGGGAGCTGCGCTACTTCTACTAGGATAAGGCAAACATAGACATGAGCAGGGTGTGTGTGGCTGATGGGAGTGTCAGCTGTAATGGTTTTGTTAGAAAAAAAAAACAATAATAATAAATTAAAAACAAGAAAGAATCAATATTTTATTTTACAAGATTATTCTTTGAAAAACAACATTATAAATTAAAATGCCATTCATTGACTGAAAAGTAACACAAAAAAAATCGTAAATAATTTTATCCAAGTTTGTATACATAGCCAGCCTTTTTTCGATGAATCGAACCATGAGGTGTTGTAGAAGAATTCCAAACCTACATTAACCATTACCCATGGAATATCCATAGAAACTCTTTCTAAAATAAAATTGTTAAGTTCTGGTTTCTTCTATCGCTCCAACTTCTCCTGTTTTTTTGTTTTTTTTGGCTAGTGGAAGTGCCATGGCACCCACGCTGCACGCGCCTACGAAGGCAATATACTTATTACTTCTAAATGGCTCATTAAAACTACAGATAACTGGTCCAGTCAGCTGCTATTGCAGCTTTAGGCGCCCTGTCCTCCCAAATGACGTCTGAATCAAAGATAAATATTGGCCGTATCTGGTGCAAGCATAGTTGCAAGATTTTCACTAATTTAGGACCCACCTCGGTGGCGTAATTGGCTAACGCGCTTGTCGTGTTGAGCCAGACTGCTGAGGACGGGGAGATCGAGGTTCGAATCTCGGTCGGGTGAACTGGGGGTGGTATTTCCTAAATGGTTTTCCACTCTCCCTCCACGCCAATGCGGGTTCACTTCCTCTAATTCAACCTTCCCAATTTCTAATCTATTAGAGTAATTAGTACTTAAAGCGTATAACCCGAACGGGTAGTAAGACGTGGTGCTAAATATTAATATTATATTACTATTTTAGGTTCGCGCATGTGCAGTGGTTCAAATAGCAACAAGGTCACAGAGAAATATTAATCAAAACCATTTTAAGTGAAATAGACGCAGTCCAATGCTCATACAAAGGACATTTTAGAAAATATAAACCTTATCTTTCAGTCAAACTTGATAATATTTTACTATTTTAATATTATTATTTTATAGGTATTGATAATATTTATCAAAAGTGACCGCTGCAGGTCACATTATCTGATGTATGAATACGTGAAGATTTATCTACTGACTTTTATAACTGACCTTTTTTGTACTCGTATATAATCTAGGAGTAAATAAGTTCAATCGTGTGCAATGAATCAAATTATATCGCAGCCAGATATCACAAAGAAGTAATAAGTCTACGTATTTGTGGTTTACTCAAATGACGTCATTCCCAAGCGTTGCCTGATATTAATGAGTGATAAAATCCAGTGGCTCAACTGACGCCAAAGCTACAGATAAATTGGGGACGTGCCCAGCGCAGTAGTAATAGCTAAGCAGATGCAGTCTAATAGTATTAAGTATATAGTTCAAATGTTCATTTACAGTGCCATAGAGTCAAAAATAGAAATACCATTCACCATTTTGGCACGATTCACCGTTCCCACATCTCTGCTTTTAATACATAACAGTTTATAGTCAGTGGATTTAGGACCGCCATCAGCACATCTTACTTTAACTGGGAATAATTTCTTCACTACAATGTTCCAATATTTTTAGCTACAAAGCTTTATTTCATAATAATCATTTTCTTTTTCCACGCGTCAGGCTATATGCATACATTAATTACTCTAATGGAATAGTTATGAGGAAGATAATATTTAAAGAAGTATAATCCTGGTTTGCGTGGAACGAGAGGGGGAAACCATTAAGGAAAAAAAACCTCTCCATAAACTCAACTGGGATTCAAACACTGACCTCCCCATCACTGTCAAACCAGTCAAACGGTAGCGTGGACAACAACGCTGGTAGGACATTATGTTTTTAATTCTGTTAGTGTAAGTTCGTTTTTTAGAACTATGAACGTTTGAAACTATTAAACTTAAAACAATATTATTAAAAGAGAGTGGATAGTGTGTGTAGTGTTAAAACTAATGTTCATGTTTAGTTCTCCATACTCAACCAGATGAACTACGCTATTGGACATATATATAAATAATATAATTCATGGGGAGCTTAGTAGCAGTCTCTCTTAATTCACAAACCAGCTCAAAGTTTTATCTAAAATTGGTTGACCACGCTTAATAAATTCTGATTATTAATTTTATACCATATTTTTTTTATCATCTCTAACAATGAATACAACAAGAAATATGTATACATAAGCAATGTTAATGTGCATGTAAATTAAATAAATAAAACGGTTTAATATATTATTCACATAATATATCAAACAATATATCATACATTTGGATCAATATCTCGACTATTAATATTAAACGTCCTAGAAATAATATATATATATATATATAGGCCTATATTTAAAAAGATTTTTTAAAGATTTTTTGTCTACGTTTATTAATGAAAAACGTGCCAAATTACAAATATATATTATGTATATGGTTATTTTGAACAAATTTTTATTCATAATGTAAATCTATTTAGGTCGTAACATATAATCTTGCACCTTTCCAGTCCTCCTTTAAAGGTTACCAAAGCAGAAAAAAACATGAAGACTCAGTTTTACTTTATTTTTTGTGGAAATAGGGGTAGAAGTGGAAGGGGAAGTAAGAAAAACACTCTGTTCTGTCAGCAGATTCGATTCAAAATGTCAGCAGTCGCCTCTTTCCCGTGGAACCCTGGGGGCTGTCCACTGATTGCATCGCTAGGGGAGGAGGAATGGCTAAATCAGGGTAGCCAACCCAACCCTCCTTCTATTCCCCTGGCTGGCTGCTTAATTCCCTAAGACCTCAAACCCACATATTATCTCACGATATTACAACAAGTTCTTCAAATCCTCAAATTGAGGTGAAAGAAAGATGAAAAATTCGTAGATACATCGAAATAATCCTTTATCACGATTAAGTTAGTTTCTGCACCCACTTTTAATATACAAATTGTATATATTATATCGATCCAAATCATTATTTTAAAAATACAGTTTTAATTTTCTCAACATCTAACTATTCATTCAGTTCATAAGTATATATCAGCGTTTTTTTTAGGTTTTTTTTAGGTTTCCAGCTGTTTATTTAAAAAAATATGTAAGATAAAAAATATTTCCCACAAAAGTCTTTGGTTTTTCATAAGAGCGTTGAATTATTTATTTTTGATTTATTGAAGGCTTTCAAGGTTATTTCAAGGGTTACTTGTTTTTTAATGGACACATGTAATATTTTTACCTAGCTGAATCTTATTTATTCTACGCAAATAAAAACAAACAAATTGTGTGCGACACTTTTTTTTAAACAATCTTCTTTTTAAAAGATGGACAGGTATCCTGGGAGATTCAATCATGTGACCATTATTTTTAAGCCCTATTCCAGTAGTGATTTATATTTATATATTTTGGGAGATGTTTTTAATCCTCTTATTACACACAATATAGAAAACCAGATATATGAGATGGTGTAATTGTTTAAGATGAAAGTTTGCTTTATTTCTAACAAGATAGCACCACCACATTACACAATCGCTATTTGACAATGGCTCAGTAATAATATATTTCTTAGTTCGTGAATTGGTAGAAGAGGGCCTATCGAATGGCCTGTAAGCTTCCCAGATCCAGCCCCTTTAGGTTTTTTACAGGGAGATACCTACAATCTATTGTTTATTAATCAAAGCCTTACACGATCGAAAAACTCAGCCTAAGGATTACCACAGCTTGCAAAAATATTGATAAGGATGTTTTTCAAAATGTCTGATGTGCATTCGTACTTCTAAAAATTTGTTGTAATTATTTATGATAATATTTTATGATGATTAAATAATAGTACCTTAAATTAATACTGTTTCATAATAAACCAAACATTGCAGTAATGTCATATATGGTCAAATATCGTTTTAAAGTGAGATTGAATAAAAAAATGTTTCACAATGTTGGTTTTTGTTGTTGTTTTTTTGCGTAAAATAAGATGCCACTTATAATATGCATGATTCCACAAAAAAAAAGTCTACCTTGAAATAACCTTGAAAACATCGACAAAATAAAAATCAATAATGCTGTCCTCTCTCCCCCCTACCCTCCCACTAAGCCTCAAAGCTTTGTTAGAAAATATTTTGCATATCTTACTTAGGCCTATTTTACGAGATAAACAGTTGGGAACATAAAATAACTAATATAATTTACTAGGAACGAGGTATTTATCATTGCAAGAAAATTCTCCAGTATTTTCAGGGTGGTAGAAAGGGAAAACATTTACGAAAATATAAGCTCTGTACTCCCAAACATGATTTGAGCTCCGACAATCCAATCACCATCATATCAAACTAAATGAGCTTATACCAAAGTTAGTGTCCATAGTAATAGTAGCACTACTACTACTACTACTACTAATTATAATACTAATAATAATAATAATACCAGAAGTAATATAAACATTCAAAATAATTATAGCTGAATGGATGAAAATGTATCTTAAAAGTCAGTTAAAGTACTGAATTGATATAGAATTCACAAATTTAGATAGTTTCAAAAAGAAAAATCCCTTGCCTTGATAAATATGTTTTGATAATAATTAAATATTAAAATGAATGGTACGGTGCACCGCACAGACTTTATATCGCTTTTATCTTAAATAAACATTTACTAAAAACTAGTAAGGTTTGTTAAGCGAAATAATAGGGTTATACATTGTTGTAGAAACATTATACTAAATATGATAAATCAAATATACAGTGTTACTTACTTACTCTATTGAATTAGGAATCGGAACATTGTTACAGAAAAATTGAGAAAAGAGAAATATTTTTTGTCCACCAAAGAGCATAAGAATCAAATTCATTTTCAAATACCGGAATTAAAAAGTATAATATATATTTTGTTATAGCTTAGAAAATATTGGTTCTCTAAAATATATGTTTCAAATAAGAGTTTTTAACTTTAATATTACAAATTTACAATGGTAAGTTATTTCGCATCTCAAATAGTTAACGGAGAAAGATTAAAATTGAAAACTTTCCCTCGTGTAAAGGACCCTTCAAAGTAATTTTCATAAGAAAATGAGAAATGCAATTTTGTTTATAATGATAAACAATGTCTAGATATAAAATTTAATAAAAATCATTAGAGCTTATTTTAAGAAAATCTTTTTTTCTCTCTCTCTTTTTTCCTTCAGTAAACTATCCTTAACTTTTGGGTTAGATGTCTAGTTCCAAAAACCTCTCGGGGGGACCTTATGAAAAACCCAGGTAGCAAGTTTTAGCTCTATCACAAAATTTTTCGGCTCTAGCCTGAGGTACAGACAGATGGCATTGCGAAAACAACTTTTTTCGGTTTCATGGGGTCATGAAACGTCGACGTTTATCAAAATCTCTAGTTTGATTTTTTTGACGAACACAATAATTTCTCTCTGAGGTTTCGAGAGAAAGTCAAAATATACAATTACGTAATAAAAATTAGTTAAATAAAATGCTACGCTGTTACATGATTATTTATAAGGTGTTTCAAATCAGGTATAATTTCAGTAAAAACAATTAAATTTATTATTTACCTCCCTCTGTGGTCACGTGGTCTACTCTAAGGCGTCACTCTCGAAATAATACTATAATACTACCTATGACGGGAGATTGAGATTAAAATCCTAATTAGGTGTATCGAGTGTGTTATTTCCTAAATGGTTTTTACCCTTTCTCTCAACGCAAATGGGAGTACATTTCCTCTTAAATTCAACCTTCCTCATGGCTAGCACTTTAGATAAATGAGTGCATACCGTATAACATGCTTATAACCCGAACAGTTAGTAAGACGTTATTTTAAAAAGGAAAATAAAATACTTTATTATTGGTAAACACCTCTGACAAGACGTTTATAAATCACAACTTTTGAATGTGGGGAATGCTAGGCCTCCACCGTGGTTCGGATCCCACGTAAAACTGTAGGTCCTCCATTTCATCTCACAATCTCCTTACCATTACAAATTAGCGTAAGTGCGTATAACCCGAACGGGTAGTAATACGTGGTGCTAATAATAATAATTATTATTATTGGTAAAAAAAACTTTAAACGTGTTGCAAATTTCATCAAAACATTTGCTGAAGTTTGTGTGCCGATGAAAGTTTTGGTGGAGTGTGTCGATGATGCGCCCGCCATATTGGGTCCTCGCCTCGCCTCAAAACGTGAATATTGACTCCAAGAAAATATCAATTCATGGTTGAATAAGGTTGGGATTCTTTAGTTAGTTATTCCAAGAAAATAATATCAATTCATGGTTGAAGATGGTTGGGATTCTTTAGTTAGTTATTCCAAGAAAATAATATCAATTCATGGTTGAATAAGGTTGGGATTCTTTAGTTAGTTATTCCAAGAAAATAATATCAATTCATGGTTGAAGAAGGTTGGGATTCTTTAGTTAGTTATTCCAAGAAAATAATATAATTCCATAGATACATAAGGTTGGGATTCCTTATTTAGTTACTCTAAAAAATTATATATTTCCATGGATACATAAGGTTGGGATTCCTTAGTTAGTTACTCTAAGAAAATAATATCTTTCCATGGATACATAAGGTTGGGATTCCTTAGTTAGTTATTCTAAGAAAATAATATCGTTCTATGAATGAATAAGGTTGAGATTTTTTAGTTAGTTACTCCAAGTAAATAATATAATTCCATGAATTAAGAATCTTGGGACTCTCTATTTAATGACTCCAGGGAAAAAATATCCTTTTATAGATGAAGGTTGGGATTCTTTAACGATCGGCTCCTTTCGTGGATTAAGAAAGTTGGAATTCCTTAAACAATAAGATTCTTTCGATTTCATTGGATAAGTTTGTTTAGTCACGTGGTTTAAGGTTTCCTGCATCTATTAGCAAACCTTTGGTGATTTGGATGCTAAGGTTCGAATACAAACTAGTTTCTTTGAGAATGTTTTTAAATAAATGATTTATAATTGTGATTTTATCACACTCTCTCTCTCTAAAATAATATGTATGTACTATACATAGGTTCTGCTACCTCCATTATAACTAGACTTTGTAACAAGGAGTTAACATAACTTGTTTAACATATAATCTGAACAGTATATATAATAATTGTAGGTTTAATATGTGAGTTTTAGTTATTTGGTGTTATGGGTATGGATGAGAATGGTAGTGTAATGACAGGAGCCTGATAATTGTGAAAATAATATGTAAAAATCACAGTGGTAAGTTGTTCGTGCATCGGTGGTCGAATGGTCTAACGCGTCACTCTCGTGTTTAACTCTACAGCTGGTTACGTGTAGACCGGGTCTTAAATCCCGATCATGTGAAATGAAGTTTTATTTTTTCATAAATGTTATACCACTCTCTCTTCATGCATATGCGGGTGTATTTCCTTTAATATAATATGTTACTCATTTCTATTCCACGAGCGTAGTTAATTTATCCGTTTTAGACAAACGGCTACTAATACGTCGTTGAGGTGTGCCCTTTTTCTCACTTACAAGAGTGTATTAGACCGGAAATGGAACCCGAGCCTTCCCAAATTGTGATCAAATAAAATACGAGTATTACTTTATAGAACACTTAATCAGTTGCATCGATACCCCTGTTATTATTTTATACTAGGTCTCACAGAAATTTAAACTAATATCTAAAGGATATCTGAAGAGCAAATTATACATTTTTTCATTTATTTAAAGTATTTACGTGAACTTTCTGAACCGACTGATTATATCAACACAGGACTGATCAACTAAATTATTATTATTATTATTATTATTAGCATCGCGTCTTACTACCCGTTCGGGTTATACGCACTTACGCTAATGTGTAATGGTGGGGTGGTTGTTAGATGAAATGAAGGACCTACAGTTTAACGTGGAATCCGAACCACGGTGGAGGCCTGGCATTCCTCACATTCACAAGATGTCTTGTCAGAGGTGAAGGAAGGGTTTGTTAATCAGATAAATCTTTGCCGGGACCGGGGATTGAACCCCGGCCGCCAGCATAGAAGTCTGACACCTTACCCCTAGACCACCAGGTCACCTGTTTTAATATTAATCAGTGTATAGAAACAAAATATAATCAAAATAATTATATCTTATTTTGAGAAAATCATTTTTTTTTCTCTCTCTTTTTGATCTTTTAATTTTAGAGTTTTATATCTAATTTGAGAAATACTGCAACTGAATCTTATGAAAACAATAAATATAATGTTTTAGCTCGTCATTAGAATGGTTTCAGCTGTACCTTAGGGTACAGAAAGACAGAGCGACGACATCGTCAAATCCACCTTTTCGGTTTCAGGGGGTCATGAAAAGGTAACATTTATCAACATCTTGAGTTCGATTTTTTTTTTACTAACACAATACTTTATTTTTTAAGGGGTCGAAATAAAATAAAAATAAATATATATATATATATTATATACTGTTCAAACTTAATTAACTGATTATTAAAACAAATAATTAATAATCAATAAATATATAAATTAATGGAAAATAACTGATTAATTAATTATATTATAATAATTTATTTTATTGTTAAATACACACCTAGCCGGATCACTAAAATATAAATTATTGTTCTAGAGTAATTTGGATATTAATCAAATAAATTAATGTTACTACTTTATATATTTATTCTTATTTTTATTTATTAAGGGTGTTCGAAGAAGATTTTTTTAAATATTGTTAAAGCCTTGCAGAAAATATATATTAGTTGATAGTTGGTCGGTGCATGTAAAAAAAATGAAACAAAGTAGTCTGGACATTTTAAATTAACTCCAGTACCGGAAATATTATAAAATAAATACGACCAACAGTTGGAAATTGCACAAAAGTAAAGATAGTTATGCTATTTGAGAAGCTTATATTTTGGTTCAAAATATGTTTGAAAGTGCTAAAGAAATTGTTTATGAGTGTCGAAGTCAAAGAGAATATTAGCACCACGTCTTACTATACGTTTGGGCTGTACGCTAAATGGGTGTTCACCTTTGACTTTTATCAGCTTGCCACACCCTTGTTCTTTTATTTATGTGCTCTATATTCTGTATGTTTCTGTCGCAATGAGAATACATAGTGAAAAATAAGGCACGGAAGAGATTTAAACGCTTAACTGGTGATTTTCTTCTGGTTTGTAGGATGAAGACGTGGTTACTGCGTGTTTCTACGCCGGGCAATTGATGACTGGTTACGTCTGCTCGTGACTTGCCAAGGGTAAGTATCTCTATACTTTAATACAGAGTAAAAACGTAAGGACTTGAGCTGAAAATGAACAACTCATTTAGAAACACCAAATTAAATTTTGGTAGAAAGTTGAAATGTCAACGGGTCATATTGAGGTGGGATCGTAGGGAACACGAGTAACGTTCAGTGTTTTTAAAGTTTTTATGGAAAAAGTCTTTTTGGCCAAAAAATATAAAACATATTATATTCAGTAGAAGCAAAGAATTTAACTTTCAAATGTCTGTTAAAATTTAATCTATTTTCTTTAAATTTTAAATGACAAACTTTAATTAAATTAATAAATAATTTACCATATTATCGTGCTGCTCAATTTATATAAATAACACGTTACATACTTCCAATGTTGTTATATCATTTTCTTATGTTCATTATTAACCTTGGATTAAAATTAATACTGATATACTTTATAAAATGGCTGATACATTTACATAGACAACCCGTTAAATTATTAATTAAAACCACTTTAAAAAATTGTAAAAATGATAAGCGCATTAGTTTTGTTGTATATAATCCTTTTACACAGGTCCCCCATTTCCCGTCATAGTTCCAAGTACACCAAAGATAATGACTTCTTTTTTCCCCATCTCTCCTTGAGAAATGATATTTCCCAAGAAGAGGGTGTGGAGCTAAGGGATGATAGAATCCAGTAGTGACACCTCCCCTCCCCCTCCCTTCAACGTCTCGTCAAGCCTCGAGAACCTTCATATACATTGCAAATCACCCCTTGAACGGGATGCAAATAATAGAAATACTCGAGCGTCTTTCACATACACGCCGACTAATCTTCCCCTCTTATTTCTGGAACTTGGGGGGGGGGGGGGCTTTTGTGTGCTAGCTTGCGTGCGATGCGGTTAGATTAAAACTTCAACACTTTGCTCATAAATATCAATGGAGACCAAGAGAGTATGTATCATGAATATAATTAAATAAATATTTTTAGATGACGTAAGTTATTGATGTGATAGAATCAGACAAAGTTTATTAAAAAGTTATAACTTAAAGAGAAATATGAGAAATAAATAACTTTTTAAACAACCAACTCAAAAGTTTAAAAAAAGAGGTTATTATAAACTCTACAAAGCTAATTATTTAAATAAATTATGGCGAACAAAATAATCGGTACAAGCACATAACCTATGATCCAAATATTAATATTTAGTAACTATACACAACATTAACATTATAGTTTTCAAGTTAAGGATTTATAATATACGTCATTCGATATTAAGTATTTAAAATAAAATCATCATAAAATTAATTTATTTTAAATGAATGGCGTTATTTTATATATTACTAAAATAATTTGACTAAAATTGTATTTATATTTAAATAAATTACATTAGAAAATTAACTTTATAAATGAATGGAATTATTTTTTTTCATGGCTAAATGGATCTGTCATAAATTTTAGCTAATTCTTTTTTTTCTTTAACAAAATACTAAGGCTATAAACATGAGTGACGGTGTCTTATTGTGTGACCTGAATAGATTCTAACTCAATAAATGAAACTAGGTTAAGACAAGTACCACATTATAGGGATATTTAACAAAGTATTTTTTATTTATTTTAGCGCTACGTCTTAGTGACCATTCGGGTTTTACTCTAGATATTTTAATGATCATTACTTAATTGTTTTGGTTTGGGAAAAATAAATTATTTTTTAAATGTTCAGAATAAAAACAAAAATAAAGTTTCTGTCGTGATGTCAATAAAATCAATTCCTGAAATAACTTGATCTTTTAATGAGTGTTTAAATAAGCGTGCAAATGATTTTTTATTTATTTAACATATTTAATAATGTTTTGTGTTGTTTCTACTATCGTCAGCGTCATTATATTTATTAATATGTGACTACCCGCTTCGGTCTTGGAATGGTCTAACGCGCTACTCTCGCAGTAGTCTAGACTGCCGATGAAAGGGAGGTCGGGCTTCTAATCCTGGCCGGGTGTACTGAGAATGTATTTTTTTCCCTAACTATTTTCCACTCTCCCTCTACTCAAATGCGGGCACAATTCCTTTAAATTCAACCTTCTTCATTCCTAGCAGATTTGTGTAATTAGTACACACATATATATGTATATATGTGTGTGTATTTCCTATGCAATGCGTATTGTATTTAATACTATTTTCGTAGGTTCAAGCCTGGTTGAAGAAAATTAGTAAAGCCTTCAGTCTTATGTCGATTTAGGCACGTAAAATATTATTGGAAAACGTGATATGAGATACTTTCCGGGAAAATTTGTAGATATTTTATCGCTCGCTCATGTAAATCCATTGCGGAAGTTAACGGGAAAACACAGCTCTTTCAAGACTCCCCTAAAATATGTGATTGCTGTCAGATGGAGTGGTTGGCACTAACCAGACGAAGGGTTGAGTGTGCGTGCTACTACACGCGGATAAGGAATCACTCGCCGACAACCGTGTTGATAATTATCAAACTACAATTGTTGATCAACAGTTAAGGTACTCAAATGTATTATTCACGTTGTACTCCTAGATAAAATGGTATCCTCGTGGTCTAAAGCGTTAGACTCGCAATGCATCTGACTGTCGTTGGGGCTTGTAACCCTAGTTGACAAATTAAAGCACAAGAATGATAAATTAAATCAAGTTTTCCCTCTATTTTTGGAGTGCTAGATGATTACACAAAAGTAGGCCGTTTCAGTCTATGAGAGCTATTCGCTGTGTGTCGAACGTTGCATGTACAGTATTTCCACTGACCTGTAGAACCCTCCCTTCGCTACAGACATAACACTCCAGCACAAATTATATTTAAATTTACATTAATACATAGCAATCTGCGCAGAATGTTTTGATGGCACAGTTAATTTAAACTATTATTAGCACCGCGTCTTACTACCCATTCGGGTTTATACGCACTTACGATAATGTGTAATGGTAGGGTGATTGTGAGATGAAATGAAGGACCTACAGTTTAACGTGGAATCCGAACCACGGTGGAGGCCTGGCATTACTCACATTCACAAGATGTCTTGTCAGAAGTGAAAGAAGGGTTTGGTAATCAGATAAATCTGTGCCGGGACCGAGGATTGAACCCCGGCCGCCAGCACAGAAGTCTGACACCTTACCCCTAGACCGCCAGGTCACTGTTAATTTAAAGGTACAATTAAAGTGGGATGGAAATGGACGCAATCTAAGGGCAGTGTTTTTGCAATTTCTTTGTCAAAACTTTTTTTCGGCTGAAATGAATCAAATATTGTTCCAGTACAAACATGGTTTAGTTTTCTTCTCGTGGTGATATTAACAGTTCATGAATATCTATAGGGAGCATAGGGGCAATAGATGAGAAACTTTATAAATTAAGAGTAAAAGTTGTCATTAAATTACAGGAAACCACTTGACAGATATTCAAAAAACTTGAGATCATAATGGTGAAGAAAATTAAATTCTATATTTTTAATGGAGAAATATTTTATTTATTTTTAGCCTAATTAAATCTTTTGCCATAAAAACTTCAAAAACACTGTTTTTTTCTTGCATCACCTTCCATCACACTTTATGGCGTATTGAAGCCAGAATTTTAATCAAAATCCTTTACTGTTTAGTTCAAAAATCCAATAATTTATTGGCTACTCTATTGCATTCAAACTGCAAATCAAGCTATAGCAAAATTATCTAAAAAATAAATTAAAAACTTTTTAAGATTTGCTTTTTCGATGTGGCAGTGATCAATATTTTAGGTTCCTGTGAGAAATTGACTTGGGCTTTGCATGATACTCAGTATAACCTAGTTGCTCGGAACTAGTGCTTGGAACTAGTGCGTGGAACTAGTGCGTGGAACTAGTGCTGGGAACTAGTGCTCGGAACCAGTGCGTGGAACTAGTGCTTGGAACTAGTGCTCGGAACTAGTGCTCGGAACTAGTGATTGGAACCAGTGCGTGGAACTATTGCTGGGAACTAGTGCTCGGAACCAGTGCGTGGAACTAGTGCGTGGAACTAGTGCTGGGAACTAGTGCTCGGAACCAGTGCGTGGAACTAGTGCTGGGAACTAGTGCGTGGAACTATTGCTGGGAACTAGTGCTCGGAACCAGTGCGTGGAACTAGTGCGTAGAACTAGTGCTGGGAACTAGTGCTCGGAACCAGTGCGTGGAACTAGTGCTGGGAACTAGTGCGTGGAACTAGTGCTGGGAACTAGTGCTCGGAACCAGTGCGTGGAACGTTTGGGGTGTTTGTATATTAAATAAACACAATATTTCATCCAGTAGGTTTCAACAATCTTATCCATCTGAAAATGATTATTTGATTCAGTTGGTAAGGTCTACCATATCTGACTAGTTTAAGAGTGTTTTCGGACACAAATTGATTGATATTTGCTGCAAGACCTATTTAACACTTCTAATGTTAAAATATTAACCAGCCCAGTGATTTGGAGGTCAGTGCAATCGTTAACCAACCAAGGAGTCCCGGGTTCAATTTCTGACTTGTACAATGGATATTTTTTTTGAAATGGGAATTATCCCAACAGTCTCCAGGCTCTGGTTAGTTAGGCTAAAATTAGGGTCAAGTGTTTCCACTGGTTCCACACTCTCATTTTGACTATCACCATCACCTTATTTCATAAAGATAAGGAAATAGTTTACAAGGCAATAATATACGATTAGTACATTCGGGCGTACCCTGGGTAAGGCTATCGGCTAGTCTTGCCCTAAACAGAGCTACAAGGGATGTAACCCAGCCCAAACACGTATATACATACATCACAGAAAAACTATTTACAAAAAAAAAAGGGACAGTTGCCACTATTTTTTATTTGTTCTGGCTTCTTGTCATTCTAGTAATTGCTAGCACCCTCATTTTTTTTTAAAGACTTACAATGTGTTAAAATTCAATTCTTCTCACGAAAACAGTATACCAGAATTATTATCAATTTACATAGAATTTTAAATTCTAAAGTAGATATAATAAACATCATGGTAGCTATTTGCAGGCGAATATAAATAATTTAAAGCTTTCACAGCCAGTATAGCTACATTTATTTTGTTAACACTTAATTAATATTAAATCTAATTTTTTAACTTGCGTCCATATTGTTTTGTTAAGCTTCTTATTTCAAACTAAACAATTGTTGTTTTAAATGATCATCTGTTAATTTATCTACTAAAATAACTACCTTCTAGAGCGTTGGGACGCATTTCACACGTTCAACTGTCTCACAATATTTAAATAGTGGATTATTATTTTAAAATATTGCTCTAAACTTTAGATTCTAGAACTATACCACTAACAGCCTTACAGACCTGCTTTGGTGGCCGCATAGTCTAAGGATTCACTCTCGCGTTACATTAGTCTGCCAATTATAGGTAGATTGGGGTTCGAATCCTGGTCAGGTGTACTGAAGGTGGTTTTTCCAAAAGGGGTATCCACTTTCTCTCCAGGGAGATGTTGGTACACTTCCTCTTAATATAACCTTCCCAATCCTTAAAACTATTAGATTTTTAAATGTAAATACATTATATAGTACTTTACTCCCAAATTTAATTCACTACCTTTAAAATAATCATGCTTATATTTATTATTATTAGCACCGCGTCTTACTACCCGTTCGGGTTATACGCACTTACGCTAATTGTGTAATGGTAGGGTGATTGTGAGATGAAATGGAGGACCTACAGTTTAACGTGGAATCCGAACCACGGTGGAGGTCTGGCATTACCCACATTCACAAATTGTCTTGTCAGAGGTGAAGAAAGGGTTTGGTAATCAGATAAATCTGTGCTGGGACCGAGGATTGAACCCCGGACCTCCAGTACAGAAGTCTGACACCCTACCCCTAGACCGCCAGGTCACCCTATGCTTATATTTAACTGATTAAAATATTTATATTTATACATATACGTATAACCCAAATGGGTAGAATTAAACTCTTTTATACTAATGGAGCAATATTTGATTAATTTTTCAGAAAAAAAATTTATTTGCTCTGAAAACTGCAAGATCAATTACCTTTTCTCGCATTACCTTACATCTCATCCTTAAACACAACAGAAGCAATCAACTGCTATTATGGCCACATCAGAGAATTGCAAAATATTAGAGGATTTTTTTGGGGGGAGAGCGGGGGGGTATTGAAATTACAGAGCTGCATTCTCATTTTTTTTTAATAGAAAGGAAAGGAGTTATATCTTCAGGAAGATGGTGCCTTTAATCGCCTGAAGCATGACGCTTCGTACAGTATACAGGATGTCCCACGTAAAAGTAGCCTGGCTCCAAACGTACGTACGCGTACCGAGGTGTTCTAATTGTGTCGTGTGTACCTGAACATGTTTAACAAGCACAAAATAGAGTGTCAAGGCAATCATTTTCATCAAATTTGGTAATTTGGTAATCAGTAAGTATAATACATACACACGTCAGTATTTCCCATGCTCGTTTGCACGTTTCTAACGCATGAATGAGGGATAATTTTACGTATGACACCTGCAGAACGGCTAGCAATTATGTAATCCTTACATCACTAATTTCCATGATATTTGATAGAAAATAATGTTTGGTGCTTTTCTGAATCATGTCTAAGTCAAATGGTGTAATAATAAAACCTATATGATATCTTATGGCACTATAAAAAAATTTGGGAGCGTCCCATCGTCAGGTATTAAAGTAATTTAAGATTTTATATAAAAAAGTGAGCTTAAATTTTATAATTTAGTTTATTCACCTTGTGTACAGTTTCCATTTAATGGTTGTAACATTTGGCCTATACTCGCTCTCAGTCTAATGAACCCGTCACATACATCCATTCATAATATTATTGTATAGACAATCCAATTTAGGTAAACTACGATGGTGAGAGCACATTTGGCATTGTTGCACTCAAAATATAGTTGTAGTATTTCTGTCAGTAATATTAACAACAATATTATATTAATGTTTCAAAAGCATAGCGAAAACAAATAATATGTTATATAAAGGGAATGGGTGAGAAATGGGAAAATTGGGGAGGAATGGGGCTAATGGGTAAAGAAATGGTTTGACTAGGTTTCAATATAAACTCTAAAAATGTTTGATACGCCTATGATATAACTTACCATTTATAATATAATTACAATAATAAAACTACCCACTTTAGTGGTCACATAGTCTAACGCACCACTCCTACGGTGGATTAGACTGCCAATTATTGGGAGATCGAGGTTCAAATCTTGGTTGGATGTTCTATGGGTAGTTTTTCCAGAATGGTTTTCCACGTAAGTTCGGGTACACACACCTGCTATAAATATGAGCTTTTCTAATCCCTAAAACTACTTTTGTAATTAGTAAATAATCGTATAAACCTAACGGGTAGTGAAGCGGTCCTAAAAAAAATAAGAAAACTCAGGATATTTTTGACTGATTTAAAATTAGTAATGGGCTACTTCCAAAACTGTACCAGCTTCGGTTTACGGTTAAAAAACACTTGATCGATCATAATATGATTCAACTATCAAATATATTGCAGTGCTTGTGCACTAAACCTGCACCAATGTAAAGCTCTGCCGCAATAGAAGCACGAAAACAAATTAAATCGTGTGCCGACGCTACAGGTAACACCATTGTGTTAACTATACATTATAGTCAAGGGCTGTTACATTTCGTGGAGTATATATGAGAATTATTGAACACAAATAATAAATCAATGTAAGCCTACAATGATTTATAGAGACATGGGTTGTCTCATTATTCTACAGAGGACTGGATGCTAACTTTCTGCACTGGTGCTTAAGCCCCGTTTACACGAGGCTGGCTTACCAGCCGCTGGTTGCTGGCCATAGCTATCAGCCTTCCAGCAGCGTAGTGTGAACTAAAAGCAGTGGCTGTTTTCACCAGCCAGAAAGTTACTTACCATAGGCTTTTGAAGCAGCGAATCTTCACCAGCTGGTCACGTCACCCACCGCTGCTACCAGCGCACCACCAGCAAATCTGAGCCCTCTATTTGCTGGTGGATCACAGCAGCCGTTTGAAACTCCCTGTGGTTGACTGTGTTCGTGTCTTCATTTTGCGATGATTGGAATAAAGTGGTCTGGGGATCATATTATGCGTTTTTTAAAATGTATGCCAAAAGTGTGAGTGCTTGTGGAACGCTTCATCCAGTGCATACTTTAAAAGGTATGAGAAGGACATATCTTTACATTTTTCGTACCTTCTTCCCTTTTTCCAACAACATTTCTTTGCTAAGTTCTCTCACAACCGTCTTAGCAAATCTCACAATGGGCCCAAAGAAAACCTATTGCTTACCACAAGACGAGCTCAAAAACAGATAATAGCCTTGTGATACTGTGTATCTTGTCACTGGCAGCCATGCGTAGACAAGTGTGAACTCTTAACCGGCTCATACACGTGAGTGCCATGAAATTCAGCAAAGCACGGTTGATTTATATCCGTGTGTGGTGAATAACGTGCACTGTATGTCGTACAGGGCACGGCTTTACGACGATCACGGGGTGCTTGATATTTTTGCACATCATGCATTACAAGGCTAGCAATCGTGTTCATGTGTGGGTCCAATGTAGGCAGACGTGCCATAGTGAATGCATGTTGGTTGTTGCGAGTCAAGTTTTCCAACGGAGATTTTGTTTATCTTTTGTCAAATATTAAAGATAACAATTGTTTTTGCTCCAATGACACTTTTACTCGCTATTAAGAAAAAAAATTCAACAGAACACACAGATTATAAAACTAAAACAGTATAGTTGAGAATCGTACCAAGTATGCCACCAGACTGACTGCTGTTCAAGTGTGTGGGCTACCCCGCCTGCCGTGTGTGGCGTGAATTGCTGTCGTATGGAGCACGCGCGTGTTTGGGCAACTTTAGCAGCCGTGGCCTGGTGTTGCTGTTACCAGCCAGCCGGGGACTTATACAAGCAGAGATCTATTATTATTATTAGTAGTAGTAGTAGTAGTAGTAGTAGTACCCCATCTTACTACCCGTTTGGGTTATACGCTTTAAGTACTAATTACGCTAATGAATTGGGAAGGTTAAATTAGAGGAAATGAACCCGTATTTGCGTGGAGGAAGAGTGGAAAACCATTTAGGAAAAACCAACCCCAGTTCACCCGACCGAGATTCGAACCTCGATCTCCTTGTCCTCGGTGGTCGAGCTCAACGCGACTAACGCGTTAGCCAACTACACCATCGAGGCAGGCGGGTAAGCAGAGATCAAATTTGAACAGGGTTAATAATGACTCTAGAACTACAGCACAGTCTCGATAGCTCGAGGTTACGTATAAATTGAGGTAAGGTTGTCCCCGGTACCAATATTTTTACATATAACTGATCGAGTATTAATAACTTAGAGAAAAATGCGCATAACTTGACATATCTTGTAAGAATATTTTCTGGATATATTCCTTTAAATCGGAATCTTAGTTAAGGAAAGTTTAAGAATAAAATCATTAAAATACCTTGATTATTTTCATTTTTCCCGGTTATTCCGTGAAGTTTGAGTATTAGATAGTTTTAGGTGGTCGTACTTCTGTTCAACTCCAACGATACTCCACTATATTTTCTCTACATATTCCTCGTAAAGTTATGAAAATACCGTACACTGTGCGTGAGAATCAAAAGAGCGTGTGAGCGTGAATTTGGCCCATTGAACACAATAAACATCTACAAACCAGGCCGGTAAACACGAGCGCTTGTCAACAGGATCGCTGAAACACAGGGTCCAACAACCAGCCCTGTTGTATGTCATGTCAACAGCTTGTTCAAACGTTCTGTCTGTTCTCGTTCAGTGAAACGAGGAAGTCGTTTCAAAATTCAACTGGATGTTTTATTTCTGCACGCACTACATACATACTACATACATACCACATAGGCAGAAAAATAAATTATGTATCATTACTCGTTCAAACAGAGGTATTAGCTTTTGGGGGTGATCGTGACTCGTAGCACATTTCCCCAAAATAATATGGCAAACAACTGACTCCGCCATTAAATTATTCTTAAATAGATTTAAAGTAACAAACTTTATTGGAGTTAGTGAGATGTGTTCTAAATTATTTATAGCTAATTTCAATAATTACTGGCCTCGTAACTTAAAGGGAATACAAAATACAGATCCGCTTTGGTGACCGCATGGTTTAAGGTGGTTACTTTCGTGATAGACTTAGACTGCCAATACTAAGAATATCGTGGTTCAATCCTGGTTGAGTGTACTGATGGTGTTTTTTTCCTAGATAGTTTCCCACTCTCTCCACAAAAATTCGGGTATATTTCCTCTAAATTCAACCTTCCTCATAAATAAAACCACAAGCGTAATTAGTGCATAATCGTATAACCCAAACGGGTAGTAAGACGTGGTATATATATGTATATATTACAAAAGGATTTGGGAGGAAGTTTTAACCCCTCAAAACACCCCCTCCATGGCACAGCTCTGAGTTAAATAGGTTTTAAAGTATATTCATCCTCAGTTGCTAATGTTTGTAGAATATTTATCAACATTTTTATCTTTCAAGCGATTAACAAATTAATCTCGGATGTAAGAATAGAAATTTAGTCTAAGAGGTTGTGAATCCTCATCAACGTGAAGAGAAGAATAAATTGGTGAAAAATCACATTAAAACCACCCCGACTTCACTCACTAAGAATATAACCTGATCTTCTCATCATCATCATCATCATCATTTGGGTCATCTGCCATCCGGACATCTAAGACGGCATGACACCTAATGTGAATGCCAAGAATATTGTTTACGCTCATTTCTTAAAATAATTTGGGATATAAAAAAAGAGCCAACCTTTTTGTAGTGTTATATTTTCTGTGCACCATGAATTATTTCTCGTCCGAGCCAGCCACAAACAATTATATAAATACCCACTTCGGTGGCCACGTGGTCTAACGCGCTACTCTCATGTTAGACTAAACTGCCGAAGACTGGGAGATCGGGATTCGATCCCGGTTGGGTGCAGTGAGGGTTGCTTTTCCTCGATGGTTTCCACTCTCCTCCCACGCAAATGCGGGTAGATTAGCTCTAAATTTTTATTTCCTCATCTCCACCCCATTAGAGTAATTATCATATTATATGCTTGTAGCCTGAATGAGTACTAAGACGTGGTGGTACAAAAAGTATTTAGCTGTGACAGTATTTTTTGATTCCAAAAATCCGTTAGGAATTTATAATTTAATTTTCTTGGCCGTGTTTACATTTCAAATTATTTTCTTAATTTAATGTAGATCTAATTTTAATTTCTCTCATACATTTGCAGTCCCATAGTTTAAATTGTTTCTCTTGTCTTATCTAATATTTTTGTGTATATCCCAATTAGTGGTAGAACGCACTCCTAGAAACACAACTTTTACCATATTCTAACCTTAACTATTGTAACCCCGTTAGCAAAGCCTCTATTACATAATTTCCCACATAGCCTCACACACTCTAAGCTTACATAGTCCAATCTTACATAACCTAACATAATATAACCTTACATGGCAATACCTCACTTAACATAACCTCGTAATACATACCTTAACATAATATAGTCAGTCACCTTAGTTAAGTTGGTAGCGCGTCTGTCTACTAAAAAAAGGTCGCATGGTCGATTCCTGGCATAGCTGAAAAAATGTATATTTTAGGAAATGTGGGTTTCCCATTGCACATTGTTGACTTAACGGCCGGGGGCGGGTTGTTGTATCTGTTATAGATTTAAGATAGTTTAATAGTCATTTACTGATACAACAAGTCTGCTTAGAAAATTCACTTTAATACCTTAAATAAATAAGTACACATAATTTACTCATCGTGTGGCATTTACATTATAACAAAAACTCATCTAACATAACCTCAAATGAACCGGTAAGCACACTGACCAAGGTGTCCGTCTCATCTGGTTTGTCGAAATGGGGAAGAGGGGGGTTCAAATATAAGCCGAATGTACTCAGGTAGTGTAACATAAATAATTTCTCCCTCTCTCTACACGCAAATACGGGTACACTGCCTTTATATTATACCTTTCTCATCCCTCCTTATTAATGTAGCAACGCGAATAGCTCAGGAAAATCAAGTTCAGTGCATTCGGTAAGGATTCTAGTCCCGGATTACCTATCATTGGTGAGCAAGTTCATGAGAGAAATCCTACTACCCATTTGGGTTGTACGCACAAATACTAATTACGTCTATGTGCTAGGGATGAGGTAGTTTGAATCTGAGGAAATGTACCTGCATCCACGCGAAGAAGAGTGGAAGACCATTTCAAGAAAACCTCCCTCAGAGCACCCAACCAGGATTCTAACCCTGATCTCCCCATCATCGTGAGCCCAGACTAATTAGAGAGGTATGCCTTGGACCAGGGTTTTAACCCTGATCTCCCCGTCATCGTGAGCCAAGTCTAATGAGAGAGGTATGCCTTGGACCAGGGTTCTAACCCTGATCTCCCCGTCATCGTGAGCCCAGTCTAATGAGAGAGGTATGCCTTGGACCAGGGTTCTAACCCTGATCTCCCCGTCATCGTGAGCCCAGTCTAATGAGAGAGGTATGCCTTGGACCAGGGTTCTAACCCTGATCTCCCCGTCATCGTGAGCCCAGTCTAATGAGAGAGGTATGCCTTGGACCAGGGTTCTAACCCTGATCTCCCCGTCATCGTGAGCCCAGTCTAATGAGAGAGGTATGCCTTGGACCAGGGTTCTAACCCTGATCTCCCCGTCATCGTGAGCCCAGTCTAATGAGAGAGGTATGCCTTGGACCAGGGTTCTAACCCTGATCTCCCCGTCATCGTGAGCCCAGTCTAATGAGAGAGGTATGCCTTGGACCAGGGTTCTAACCCTGATCTCCCCGTCATCGTGAGCCCAGTCTAATGAGAGAGGTATGCCTTGGACCAGGGTTCTAACCCTGATCTCCCCGTCATCGTGAGCCCAGTCTAATGAGAGAGGTATGCCTTGGACCAGGGTTCTAACCCTGATCTCCCCGTCATCGTGAGCCCAGTCTAATGAGAGAGGTATGCCTTGGACCAGGGTTCTAACCCTGATCTCCCCGTCATCGTGAGCCCAGTCTAATGAGAGAGGTATGCCTTGGACCAGGGTTCTAACCCTGATCTCCCCGTCATCGTGAGCCCAGTCTAATGAGAGAGGTATGCCTTGGACCAGGGTTCTAACCCTGATCTCCCCGTCATCGTGAGCCCAGTCTAATGAGAGAGGTATGCCTTGGACCAGGGTTCTAACCCTGATCTCCCCGTCATCGTGAGCCCAGTCTAATGAGAGAGGTATGCCTTGGACCAGGGTTCTAACCCTGATCTCCCCGTCATCGTGAGCCCAGTCTAATGAGAGAGGTATGCCTTGGACCAGGGTTCTAACCCTGATCTCCCCGTCATCGTGAGCCCAGTCTAATGAGAGAGGTATGCCTTGGACCAGGGTTCTAACCCTGATCTCCCCGTCATCGTGAGCCCAGTCTAATGAGAGAGGTATGCCTTGTACCAGGGTTCTAACCTTGATCTCCCCGTCATCGTGAGCCAAGTCTAATGAGAGAGGTATGCCTTGTACCAGGGTTCTAACCTTGATCTCCCCGTCATCGTGAGCCCAGTCTAATGAGAAAGGAATGCCTTGGACCAGGGTTCGCAAACTCACGTCCCATGGGCCGCATCCGGACCGCGGGACACATCTGACAAGCCCAATTGTCTGCGAACAAAACAATTAGGCGATTAGTGACTTGAAAATTAATCCTTTGATCGAAAAGAAAATGTTCACTAGCTAATTTAAAGCCTACTACATACTACACTTGTTCACTTTTTGAAGATAATATCACTCAGGTGAGCTCCGCCAGAGGTCAGGTAAACCGAACATGCGTTGTCCATCACTTTCCTCGGCATAGATCGTCTAGGACTAAATGTTTCTATCTAACCCTGTAAATGTATTTCATGCTATTACAAGTACAACATATTGAATTTTATATCGCCTATTATTGCCTATTATGGTGGTTTTTTGCCTATTTTATGAATAAACGCCTTGACGCACTTATTTCAGCTTTGGTTTCTCTCTTTTTCAAACGGTATTGTATTTTTTTTTTCCTGAAAGAGAGAATACAGTTTCTAATAAATTGTAAGTTGTGTCATGAACCTAATTGTTTAAAGTAGATTTAAAAATCTACACTTGTTAAATAGAGCTGGGCTTTTCGAACTATAAAATAAAATTTTATCTGAAATTATATCCCATTTCGCTAATGACAATCTAGAAAATTATCTAGTAATATGTGACACGATTCGGTGGTATAATTGATCTAGGCGTCACTCTCACAGTAGACTAGATTACTATTGATGGGGAGATTGGGGTTCAAATCTCTGTCATGTATAATCAAGCTTTTTTTTTCCAAATAAATATCTTTTCACTCTCATTCCACCCAAATGCAGATACACTTCTTTTAAATTCCACATTTCTTATCCTTAACATATGTGTTATTATTACTACATATGCGTAGAGCCTGAACAAGTAGTGATACGTGTAAAAAAAACACTAATGTGAATTAACTGAAGTAGGTAATACAATAGTGGGTAGTGGAATCAATTTACCATTGACTTTTGTGTGCTTTTTTTTACTTAAGTGATGCCTAAATTACATATTTGTATACCTATTTTAAAAGTTTGTGGCGCCTAAGAATCCGCTCCCTAATAATAATAAAAATATAAATAGGCCCTTACCCTCAACGAGGTCAAAATAAAATGATAAACGTTTCAAAAAAAAAAAAGTCCACTATCAGCAAGGACGCAAAGAGGTTTTTTTTGGGGGGGTCCTGGTGAATAAGATGTGACTCCGAGGTTCATGTATCACCGAGAAATGGGAAGAAAGGATGATACCCCTCTTCTATAGCCCACCCCCCACAGTCCCTTACAACCCTCCCCCCCTTTCCCCACTTCAACCCTTCTTGTGCTCGTGAATATATTTACATAGTGTACTTGAGATGGGTTGGTTCCAAGTAAGGGTCGCTAGAATATTATCATGGAGAATGTGCCATGCGATTAGTTAGTTAATTTCATTTTAGAAAAAAACAAATTAATAAAAGTTTTTAACAGTAGATTAACTACCTAAACTTTTAGGTGGAGGGAGATTGTCTGGATATAGCACTATCCAGACGCTTGGAAATAAAGGAATTTAAATTTTATTTAAAAAAAATAGTTTTCTAATCTTTTAGCCTATTAGTTGTATTTCCTATTGTTTTTAGCACTGCGGATTAGTCGCACAATACTTAGTGACATTTCTAGGAGATGTATTGATTTTTGTTTGATTGAAACATTTAAAATAAGGGTTATTAAGTATTACCCCCTTAACACAAGGGTTATTAAGTACTACCCCATTTAACACAAGAGCTATTAAGTATCACTTCGTTTAACACAAGGGTTATTAAGTTGTACCCCTTATAAGACAATAACTATAGATACATTTTACCTTCCTCGTCCCTATCCTATTGGATCAGATAAATACGGATAGTCTAAATGGAATGATATGACACGGTGCAAAGAAAATTTAGATAGCTATTCAATCTAATGGGCTAGGGATAAAATTGTAGTAAATAGCAAATACACTATCATTAATTTCATACCAAGTTTATTAAGGGAGATAATAACGGATAAATCTAATAGTAAAGCTCTAAGAAAGTAATCTCACAGGAAATGTATCCGCATTAGTGTAATAAAGAATGGTGATATTGTGTCACAGTGAAAAATATGTTAAAAACTACCCCTACATCCTGACTTACCTCGAAACTCAACGGCAAACCAATGCAAATTATATTGACTTCTAAGACCACGTGTCAACCACTGAAGTCAGGAAATACACATAAATATACAATATAAATATGCCTACAACCTATTTGGATTCGAACTAGGATGTTTCATGGAAGCAGAAGATTCCTCTTTACAGTGATGACTTTTTTTTTCATTCGAAAGACTGTATTTAGAGACTGCTCTAGAATTAAGTTTGTTTGTAAGTCGTAGGCTTATTTAGTTATATATTTCAGATAATGAATGTTAAGTACTCTTAGTAAATAAATAACGACACTTGCTTAGTATGTCTTAATCTGCAATTAGAGTATTTTTTAAAACACTTTAGACTAGTCCACGTCTCATTGACTACACATTCCGAAGCAAAATTCTAAGTTACAAGGTAGTTATTAAGTCTAGAGTTGATATTATTGTAATATCTATCAAATTTGGGTAAGTACTCCAATAAAATAAACAATTGTCCTACAAAAATGTTTTCCGCAAATTAAACCATAATAAACAATACATTTAGAGTTTCCAATCAAACTTCAACAAAATAATATAAGGCAACATTAATGTTTTACACACCTCAAGGTAGGATTGTAGCGAATGCGAGAAAATGTGTTTTTGAAATTTTTATAGCAACCATTTGTTGTCCAATACACTCAAATAACTATTCAGTAGAAAAATAAATAGTTTAGTTTTCTTCACATGGGGATATTTACAATGTTGTTGAATATGTCATGACATGAGAATAGTGGCTTTAGATAATAAACATTTTTAATGAAGAGAAAAAGTTGTCATTAAATTCAAGACACTCTTGATAGATATTCAACAACTTTTGTTCCGGAGAAAATTAAACTATGAATATCTATAGGAGAATTATTTTGATAAAATAAATAGTATAGAACTCCACACGGACTTTATCGCTCTATTGTTTAAAAATAGAGATATTTACCCAAAAATCGTAATATATGTGAAACGAAATAATATACACTAGCAAACCCAAGCATAAATTGAACTATACTTATGTAAAACTTTATTTTAGTCCCTTTTTAAATTCTATAATTTTGGTTTTAAAGAATTAATTTCCTCATTTGTATGTTTGGACCGATAAAAAAGATCAATATTGGGTCAACATTTCGTATTAAAATTTCAACTTTCTGCTCAAATTTTTGGCATTTTATTAGGTGTTGCAAGTCTTCATGCCATCGCAATACTATTAAATTACTCGTTTGTAAATTTTGACTAATAGAAAATGTAAATATTGACTATTGAGTTTAAAATGGAGATAGATCATTGTAGTACAAATATTTCTACTAAGGGGTTTAAGGAGAAACCACATAAACATTTTGAGATACTTACTTATATTTAATTACTCTATGGAATTGGAGAATTATTACGTTAGAATTTAAGTAACATCTCTTAACAACTAAAGCTTACAAAATTGTATTAACGTATTTTCCAATATCTCAGAAACTGTTGGTTTTATAAAAATATATATATCATATAAAAAAAATATTTTTAATAGTACTACAGTTTTGCAATAAAAAGTTATTTAGTATCTCAAATAGTGGCGGAGAGCCGAAAGATTTTGATTCTGTAAAGTACCCTAAATTCATTTTCATGGGAAAATGAAAATAGCCAGTTTATCTATAATCTTAATCAACACCTAGGTACGAATTTCAATCAACATCGTTAGAGCCTATTTTGGGAAAATCAATTTGTTCTCTTTTCGCCATTTGGTAAACTACTCTTAATTTTAAGTTTAAACAGACACACAGATAGACAGCATTGCAAAGACCACTTTTTATGGTTCGGGAGTCATTAGACTTCGACATCCATCAACATTTCTGGTTAGATTTTTTTTTTTTTGCGGTTGCAATACCATACCTTTTGTGTTCAAAAAGTTAATAAATATATATATATATATATGCGTACAGCTTGAAAATTATTGGTTTTATAAAAGTATTCTTCAAATAAAATATTCGTATCATAAATAGACCTACATATTTGTAACGATAAGTAATTTCATATCTCAAATAGTTTAGGAGATATTATCAAAATGAAAATTTACGCATCAGGCTAGAGCACTTAAAGTCATTTTGCCGAAATTTTTAGAATATTTATTTTGTTTATAATATTTAGAAATGTTTAGAAATTAAATTTATTCAATGTCTTTAGAGCCGATTTGGGGAAAATTGACTTTTTCTCTTTTTGCCCTTCAATAAACTATCCTTAATTTTAGGTTTAGATATCCAATTCCAAAAAAAAACCTCGGGGAAACCTTATTAAAATTCTAAATACCAAGTTTTAGCCTGATCGATAAAATAGTTTAGGCTTTAGTTGGAGGTACAGACAGACAAGACAGACGGAAATTCAAAAAACACTTTTTTGGATTCGGGGGGTCATGAAACGTCGACGTTCATCAAAATATCGAGTTCAATTTTGTTGACGATAACAATACTTTCTCTACCTGTAAAATAGTGAGATAAAAAGGGGGTTTTTTCTATAAAAAACTGCAAAAAAATCACTGCCCTAAACTCGCGTTTCTTACACTCTGTCCGGGCTACCTGCATTTAATCTTACTAAGAGAATTAGGTATAAAGAAGGTATAGTTTAGGTCCCTCATCCACCGCTTCAACGTGACTTCAACCTGACCAACGAAAAGGTCACATTTCATTCGAGATGTTTGCGATTCAGACCCATGTTTTAGTACAAACTTCTCACACCAGAGGAAATGAAACTTGAACTGGATCCAACTGGTCTATAACTTGTTACAACCTTGTCTGGAGGATCCAGTTTTGCGCCAACCGTTGAGCTACGTTTAACTATATTTGTTTTTAGTGTTTCAATAACTTTTGGCGAAAATTGTCATGGCAAAGGTTGTTATTAAAAATACTGAACAATACTTTTGTATTACGCTTGTTGAAGCAATTAAAAAATATTCCTTGTTTAAATAAGTAGGTATGAATTAAAACATCTTACTATATTTTTCCACTAATTCTTTCACTGCTATAACCACATATATTTTTGTTATTAATTATAAATGGATGGATTCCTCATTTTCCTTTGCTTTTGCATACTTTTTTACTTTCTCACTACCTAATAGCTAAAGAAAGTATTGTGATCGTAAAAAAAATTAACCGAGATTTTGATGAATTTAAACGTTTAATGATAACCCCCCTCTCCCTGAATCCAAAAAGTGGTTTTGGAATGTCTTTGTCTGTCTATATGTCCGTCTATATGTCTGTCTGTACCTCGGAGTAGAGCCTAAAATATTTTACCGATCGGGATAAAACTTGGTATTTAGGGTTTTCACGAGGATTTTTTGGAATTGGATATCCAACCCTAATATTAAGGGTAGTTTACTGAAGGGCGAGGAGAAAAAAAAATTGATTTTCTCAAAATCGGCTCACACGATTTTAATGAAACTTCATTTTTAAACATTCATTAATATTACAAATAAAACGGCTACTCTCAATTTTTCGTCAAAATGACTTCTCATTTTTGATCATATCTCCGTAGCTCTTTGAGATAAGAAATTAACTTTCATCGAAAATATGCAGATCTATTTGTAATAAGAATCTTTTATATGAATAATATTTTTTAAAACCAATTATTTTCAATTTTCAAGCAAATGTATTTTTTTTTCAAGCTTCAATCAAATATATATATATATTTATTTAACTTTTCGAACACTTAAGGTAAAGTATTGCGACTATAAAAAAATCCAAACCAAGATGTTGATGGGTGTCGACTTTTCATGACCCCCTGAGCCCTAAAAAGTGGTTTTAGCAATTCCATCTGTCGCTGTGTCTCTGTAGCATGTCAATCAGGTAGATTGGACATCTACAATTAAAAAATTCTATAATTCATTAATTTATGCAAGAAATAAACTATATTCGCATATTTAATTGAGTCTGCTCTGAAGATACAGTCTAATAAATTTACGTTTCTCCCTTCTCTCAAACATTCAAACACGTGGTTGGTAAAAAAATACTGACTTTTGTTAAATACGGGAGTAGATATCAAAGAAGAGACTTAATATTAACATAGTTATGAATAAAATTACTTTAACGCATTGCTTTTCTCATTGGATAATGTCAAGAAGATTTACTTACGCTTGCCATGCGGTTAACATGAAAAAATAGTAAACTACATCTATATCACCAAATCTTATTAAAATAATAATGGATCCTGAATAACATAATTAAAACAGATATATTTCCATATAAAATGCCTTGGTGAGTACTCACATCTTCAGGATGTCTGCTGCTTCCTTTATCCCACATATGAAGCTCAATAAAGCTATTCAATGATGGCCGTTCCGCGTGCTATCTGAACTAGATCTGTTAAAGTGAAAATGTGCGTGTGACTATCGACGCAAAAATCTCCTCATCAACGCCCCTGGTGGTAAACCAAGGAAGCTTCTTCCTACCTTTCCTCGCTAAGTGAATTTTTTCTTGATAATTCTCTCTTCCTGCCCGTCCCCCTCCGTAGTTCCTTTTTTCTATGTTCTTATGTTTATCATTCTTTCTGCTTTCTTCCGTTCGTATCAGGTTGAGTACTATATAATGATCCGCGTCCCAGCACACCATATAGCCATTTACTGTATCTCTGCATTGAAGGAAGGACTCCAGGTTCGTCACGGCAACTATGAAGATGGTGGCGTCGGATACACCGCCACCTTAGCCGGGATGACAGCTTTTCAATAACAACCTCCTATGAAGTTAAGGCCTTGGGATTCACCGCAGCTATGGATGGAACCACAGTCCTCGATGTTTTAAGTATTCTACAGTAGACGAGTCCTTCTGACTTAGATAATTTTGTTTATAAAGATGAGAGATATCTGATTGCACCCCTTTAGTTTTTTATATTGTCGGAGACGATTTTCCTTTTGATAGTAGGTCTAGTTGACCATTAATCTTTTTCAAGTCTTGTCGACTTGCTAACCCAAGCTTTAATTTATTTTGTATTAAATATTGTGTCCTTTAGAAGGCGGGACGAGTCCCTTTAATACTTGTTTTTTAAATATTGTAATTCAGTACTGTAGTCTCTGTTGATATATATATATATATATATATATGCCTCCGGCGTAGAAAAGTCATAATGTCTTAATTAGGGACTTATAATATTCCACTAGTTCCTTTAATATATATTTAAATCAGAATTTGTCATGACGCCTTGTACGGCGTGAGCATCAGTTCAGTTTATGGATGGCTATCCCCAGATGGTCTGTTTTGTTTATCTTATTACAATTCAGTTGATAAATACCAGTGTTTTAGGTTGGTCAAGTAATCACGCTTCACGTCCAGTATTAGTTTCGGTGCGCAACCCAGGGAATTGCACTAGAGTCATAGTGGGGTCCACACAAATAATAAATACCCTTTCGCTCTAACCTTTCAATCGATTTCTAGTTTTTGTGTTCTTAAGGCTCATGCCTTTAAAATTGTATATATTATTGAACGCCCAGGCAGTACCAAAGGGAAATGTGACCAGCCATAGTACCTTTGATGACACCTGTTTCTTAGCCATCTACTGCTGTTATTAACAGCTGTTATCCTAAGTGTTTAATGGATAATATTTTGAAGGCCCCATCAAGCACAGCCTGGTTTAAAGTTATATGTATACCTTGTCATATATTTTTCTGTTAGTAATTATTGAATTGTTCTACTTTATAGAACTTACTTCTACCTGTGGCCTGGCGACTACGCAGCCCTAGTAGCCACAGTCTGATTGGATCAAAACCCTTAATCGTTTCGTCTACATTATTGTAAACCATTGCTATCTTAACTATTGTTTTTTCTATCAATAAATCTATTTGTTTCTCAATCTATGTTATTTTCAATTATATAATGTATGTAACCAATTGTTACATCTGTTTAACCCTAAAATTAAGAGTAGTTTACTAAAGGGCGAAAGTAGAAAAAAACGTTTTTCTCAAAATCTTCTTTAACTATTTTGATTAAAATTTGTCTCAAGGCATTGATTAAGATTATAAACAAAATGTATATTTTCACTTTCCCATGAAAATGAATTTTTAGGGTACTTTGGAGAAGCATAAATTTCCATAGCTATGCAATAATTTAAGATATTTTTTAAAACTTATCATTGCAAAATTGTACCATTATTAAAATTTTAAAAGAATTATTTTAAATGTATTTTTATAAAAATTAGTTTCTGAGTTATTGGCAAATATATTAATACAATTTTGTGAGCTTTAGTTGTAGAGAAATAACTTAATACTAGTGTTTTAACGCAATAATTCTCTAATGCCATAGAATAATTAAATATTAAAAGGTCTCTCAAAAAGTGTGTGTTCATTTTCTGTTAAACTCTCAGATTTTCTCAAAATTCGCTCTAACTATTTTCATTAAACTTTGTATCTAGACACTGTTTATTATTATAAACAAGATGGACATTCTCACTTTCTTATTAAAATGAGTTTGAGGGTACTTTACATAGGAGACATTTTACAATTTTCTTCCCTCCTCCGCAACTATTTGAGATACAAAATAGCTCATCATTGTAAAATGTAAGCTTACTATTAAAGATGAAAACCTTTTATTGGAAAAATAGCTTTATTAAACAGATTATTTCTAATTTATAATCTAATATGTAAATTTTTAATTCAGGTCCTTGAAAATGAATTTGATTCTTGTGCTCTTTGGTGGACAAACAGTTTTCCTAGTGGCCTAGAGTAAGTAACTGTATATTATTTCCTTTAAGATCCTTGGTGTAGTGTTTCTACAAAAGTGTATAGATTTATTATTTCGTTTCACAAATCTGACGAGTTTTTAGTAAATGTATATTTTAATATAAAAGCAAAAGATTTATTTGATACGCCAGTACGCAACTACAATAACATGTGAACTGCTTGACAACTTTTGTTTGAACTGATTCAAACACGTTAACTCTTTGGTGGACGAAAAACGAACCCCTTGACCAGTTAGTTGTGGACCGCCGCAGGAAAGTTGTTTCTCGGTTGAGTTGACAGTCACGTTATGGTAGTGGACGAAGGGCCTTAGGGTGAATACATGGGAGAAGAGTGGCAACCCATTTTGTAAAAAAAAAAAAAAACTCTCAGTACACCCATCAACGATTGGAATCCCGACCTCTATCATCGGCAATTTGGCCTACTGCGATAGCCACGAAATTAGACCATTTGACTACCACCACAGGTATGAGGTTAATTATTATGTCAATTAATTTAATACTATAACCCACCTCGGTGGCTTAGTTGGCTAACGCGCTAGTCGTGTTGAGCTTGACTGCTGAGGACGGGGAGATCGAGGTTCGAATCTCGGTCGGGTGAACTGGGGGTGGTTTTTCCTAAATGGTTTTCCACTCTCCTTCCACGTAAATGCGGGTTCACTTCCTCTAATTCAACATTCCTAATTCCTAATCCATTAGTGTAATTAGTACTTAAAAGCGTATAGCCCGAACGGGTAGTAAGACGTGGAGCTAAATATTAATATATATTAATTTGATACTATAAATATATTTTATTCCAAAATGATTTATTTATTTTTATTTGAGGTATACTTTATGCACCAACCGACTATATCAGCATACTGGAATTTCTATGAGCGAGAGTGAAAGGGACTACCAGTTATGCGGTTGCAGGGTATTTACACATACCTTCCAGGTTTCTTTTACATGTCACAATTGACATGGGATAGAAGGCCCTACTTCCCCTACGAAGAAAGTTTTGATACGGATTTTTATCTCTCAAGAAAGATCCACCGACCCCGACTGGGTTTGAACACACGAATATCGGGTCCTTAGGTGAGCACTTTAACCCAAGATCATTTAGAGGGACTACATTAAAAAAAATTCACTATAAAATTACTTAACATTTTTTATAAAATATAAATTGCGAAGCCAAGTATCCTCGGCAACTAGCGCCAGCTCGTGCACTTTTTCTGTCCCAGGCAAAACATGGAATACCACCCCTCCCCTCTCAAAACATTTAAAAAAAATCATGATTCGTGTATTTGTATAAGAACAAATATATTTGATAATAATTTTGATAAAATGTTTACCAAATAATACAAACATAAAAAATCAATTAAAAAATATATTTGTGATCTGGCCTTAGCAAACTGTTCTAATTTATTCACCTCAAATGTGTGGGCTACGTTATATTCTATAAAGGGAAATGCAAGTACGCTTAATCTTTCATGAAGCACGCTCCTTTTAATGTTAGTTTTTATAAGTTTTAACTTTGGAAAAATTATCTCAGGGCTAGAAACTGTTAAGATAATTCTAAGTGCAATAAAAAGATTTGTAAAATTCAACTGTTGTAAATTTATATATACATACTCGCTTTGCTCATTGTGAGCTCCACCCCCAAATCCCAGTGAGTGTAAACTAATATAATCCCAGCGTCGTTTTGAACGTTGATTTGTTTTTACAGTTTGATGATTTTAGCAGTCCCATAAGTGTATCAGAAAATTTAAGAATGTGTGGAAAATTTGCAAAATTCACCTAAAATCAAAAAATCTAGCTTTGGTTAAATTCGTTTTTTGATAGGTATTACCGTTTAGCCACAAGAGGACTCCAAAGAAAGGTCCACACTGACTTTAAAGTTGCTCCACCATTTTGAATTTTTTTCGGGGGTTAAATTTTTTTTTTTTTTTTACTTTTTTTAATTTTCCCGTCGGTTATAGCCTAGAAGCTATAAGTTACCAAATTTCAAGTTTCTATCTCATCTGTAAATGGGTAAACATTAATGTCAGTGAGTTAGTGAGTGAGTCAGCTATGTGTCTTGATACTATAGGGTTTTTAAAATATCTTGGGGTGATGATAATAAATAAGGCTGGTATCCACTTTGTGAACACTGCCAACCAATCATGTACGTCTAGGGCAGCCACATGTTTAGAGTATCTATAATGTAGAGGGCTGCAGGTGTGGCCACAAGATTTGTTTACCTCTACAGATACAGTTGAATTGCTACCCCACATTTTTAGAACCACGTAAGAATTGCGGTCCAGGCTGTTGACCTAAACTAACCTAACTTGACAAACCTTCAATTTTTTGCCAAAGCCATTGCGTGACAAAAACTGAGAAAGTTTGAATATTACGAGGGATGTCAAATTGAGACGATGATAGCTTATATCTGAAATCTAAGCCAGTATAGTATAAAGCTCATTGTTAATTAGGTGGACGCAGCTCGCACCTCTTTCAAGTGAGTGGGCCGCAATTCATACGTGTTTCTCAAAAATCCAGGCCGCAGCTCGTATATAGTTTCAAAATTAGGCCGCAAATCACTTACACAGGTGTAGATTGGATTCTAGCTTTGAGCATGCACTTGGCACATAATATTACTTATACTACCAACTTTTCTAAGCATTTTTATATGTAGATTTACAATATTTTTTAATGACAGAAATTATATTTAATTTAAAACAGTATTCTTGAATATTTGTAAAATTATTTTTACTAATTATTGCAAAATACCTGTGTTAAAAAATAAAGAATAATACAAGTTTTCTCAATTTTCTACTCATTTCTTTTCCTGTGGAATCTTAATATAACGTTTTAAGGATGGCACTAAAATAATTTTAATACATTTATTTGTTTGGAAGAAAAACTAATTGTTATACAAATAATTACAATATTTTTAATCTCTTTCAAAGATTATAACGTAAACAATATTAGAGTTACATAAAACGTTAATAATTTCAGACAGAGAACAGAATTTTTTTACATTGTGTGGGAAAAATGGACTTGATACAGAAAATAGAAACTTAAATATGTTTTATTTCATTTAATATTATGTTATAAAACGAAAGCGTTGGGAGTTGACTTTAAAGCTAGTATAAAACTACACACAAGGACAATGTAATTGTACGTAGATTTTGAAATCCACCAGCTTCATATGAGTTGCCTTCTTTTTATAAATGCAAGTCCTTATTTTTTATCTTTCCTTGCGGCCGGGGTTCAATCCTCGGTCCCGGCATAGATTTATCTGATTACCAAACCCTTCCTTCACCTCTGACAAGACATCTTGTGAATGTGGGGAATGCCAGGCCTCCACCGTGGTTCGGATTCCACGTTAAACTGTAGGTCCTCCATTTCATCTCACAATCACCCTACCATTACACATTAGCGTAAGTGCGTATAACCCGAACGGGTAGTAAGACGCGGTGCTAATAATAATAATAATAATAATAATAATAATAATAATAATATCTTTCCTTTGAAATATGGTCTTATTTTTTGTTCGAACTTGGATGGCACTGTTGCCCACCTTATTCGAAGACTGTCCTCATATATAATCCCCAGTCCAGTATATTTTCTGGTTGTATTTGACACCGTTCTAATACCTCCAGTTATACCCGAGATCCATTATTAAAATGTACTATACATCAAAAACACTCCGTTTCATTGTTTTCAAACCAACAAATGTTTATTTATGGATACTTCTCCAAAGTATGTCGTTGAATGAGTTATTTTACTTTTGGATCATCGAGTGTAAGCACATTTCAAGAATTTCTTGGTTTGTGAGGCGCTCATTGACATTCTTTATTTTGTGAACCACATCTAAAGTTCAGCCGGCTTGGTGTTTAGAATATTCTAAAGCACCCACTGTTTAGCTTTTTGGTAAGAACACAACATTTACTGACCTCAGGAAACTTACCATGAAGGAGCTGGTCATCATGGGCAGACAAGTGGTATAGTGTAGTCCAAATTTCTTTACTTTCATCTTTAGCTTATTAATTATTACTATGCAATGAGATCGAATGGATAATGAGACCTTGTGAATGAAAACAACTTAAATAGATCTGGCTTGTCACGGTTCAAGGAGGGTTAGCAAGAGGATCATGGAGGAGTAGATGAGGGAAGACAGAAAAGTGAATTATCCGCAGACGTGTATGATGGTCGTTTGATTTGGAGTCTGTTATTCTTGACGTGTTGCCCTCCTCGCGTTCTGGGTCTTGGGCATTCCGAGGTCCGATGCTCTTCTGACGTCAGAGGTGAGAATTGTCTGTGAGGGAGTAGAGGGCTCACCCGGTGGCCTGATGAGTTAGTAGGGATTCACCTAAACGGCGCGATCCTAGAGAGAAGTTGTGGAGATCGAAATGATTATTTAGTTATTTCTTTTTAATATTTTATTTGTTCAACATAAGCACAGACACAGAGACGGAGAATGCGGTTTGGGATACAAGTCGTATACCCGAGGATCAGGTGAAGGAACCGGTTACATACAGAACGGAGACGATTATACCTGTATCTGGGTGAGTCAGAGACTACGAAAGAGGAATAGATAAAGATGGACAACACACAGAGCAGAAAAAGGCTGATCTATGGCTGTATGCCAACGGACTTGCCTGGCGCAGGAGCAGAGCCAGCTTCACCGTGACGCCCCAAGATCTTCCCGCCGCCTAACGCCGGTGTGAGTCCCAACTGCATCTCGCGTCTTGGGACCCCCCTTTCCCCGAGCAACCGGATCGTAGGCGGTCACTCGCGGTGGCTGCAGGGGGCTCGTCCTTCGATGTGTGAACAGCCCCGGGAGCGTGAAGGTCAGCTTGGCCCAGACCACCCTGACGTCCGGAGACTTCCAATACGGCAGTGTAGTCTGCGAAGAGATCTTGTGTTCGATATAATTGACGTCACCAGAGTGTTGGGTTGGGTCCGTCTTGGTGCTCGGGTCGGTCTCTGTAGATTGGCTGCCACAGTTACAAGATGAATCGTCTAAAGGGGGATGAAGAAATATAGGGTTAGGGGGGGATACAGGTGCGTAACAATCACCCCTCTTTGTTACTTTGTTAGTGCTGTAAATTGAGGACACTTATTAACGACTTTATATGGCTGGTTAGATTGATTTCATGTTAGCCACCAAGTGTAATAAATAATAAAACCATATTTAAAAAAACACATCGTTTGTACTAAATTAATTCTGGTTAGTGCTTGATTTTTATCTTTAGTGTATACAATTTAAGGGCCCTACTAACGATTTTGGTTGACTAAATTCATATCAATTTTTATATCAAGTAAAAATTTGCAAAAAAACACATACATACGACCTGCAGCAGTGGTGTCAATATGGATTTCCTGGGTTATGGAGATCGGGGTTCTAATCCCGTCAGATTTACTGAGTGTTTTTCTCATAAATCATTTACCAATCTCTTCGCACAAATTAAAATATATTTCTTATAAAAGTTCATTTTTCCCATCCCTATTCCATTAGCGTATGTGAACATTTAACCCAAACGGGTAGAAAGACACGGTGGAGAAAATAAATTAAATGCCTACGCTCGCTTTTTTAAATAGTAAAATAAAACATTTTCAGTCATTGACAGCCAAAAAAATGATTCTTTTTATATTCTGTTTCCTTTTATTGATATTTAGAGATAAAAATAAGAGCTAGCCATAGTCACCCCTGCTCCTCATCCCTCCACCCTTCTCTCTACCTCCGCACCCTCCAAACCCAACCCCAACCCACCCATCACCGTGTCAAATTCACCGCGAAAAAGTTATAGACTCCTTCAGGCTCAGACAAGTTTCACTGTCAAATGACATTAACGGCCGGGGGTCTAGACGTTTTGTTTCTTCTGGATTTAATTTTTTTCAGCGCCCATTTGGGTTATACGCCTATATACTAATTACAATAAGATTTTAGGGATTAGGAATGTTTAATTTAGAGGGGGAAAACCCATCTTTGCGTGGAGAGAGAGTGGAAACCCGTTTAAGAAAACCACCCTCAGTGGACCCGACCGGGATTGCACCACCGATCTCCCCGTCTTCAGCAGTCTAGTCCAACACGAGAGTATCGTGTTAGACCACGCGGCCACCTTAGCCGGTTTTGATTTAGTTTATAATCCGTTTTCTGATATAATCAGTCAGTTCAGGAAGGGGAAGTTAAGTACCCTAAATAAATGAAAAATATGAAAAAGTAAATTAAAAATTTCGTTCGATACTGGTTTGTGTGTGTAGCTTCAATAGGCGTGCTTATTTTCCACCTGTTCGTTTAATGTAGCTCCAGTACAAACTTTTATTCCCCAGCCCATCTTTCTACCATCCAGGCCTACCACCTTTTCAACCCATCCAATGGGGCAGACGCTATGGAAATAAAACTTAAATAAATATACATGCTATGGAAAGATAGTGAGAAACCATTTAGATAAAAACATACTGTGTGCACCGGTCTGGGATTTAAACCCCGATCTCCCCAATCGCTGGCAAACCACACTAGATTAGACTGATATTTAGCACCGATGCGGGTTTGTGCAAGTTTATAACTTATTTCTCTTTGATAATTGTAATAATAAATAACCGCATAATTGGAATGCCAATATTATAAACCACCATTAATGAAATAATGCTGGGGTGGATTAAAATATATCATTCACTTTGGGGTATATTTAGACGTAAATTATATTACATGCAATAAAAAATCTAAAACCTTGTTTATTTAATAGCTGACCATGCAGTGTAGTCGATTATTTAGTTTCAAATGGCATTCATATTTATAGCAATACATTGTCCATTAATCAGAGGAAACTCAGAATAAAGCTAATCTATTTCCAAAATTTTGACTCGAAGGGGATTAACAACATAAATATTTCCCCAATCCTTTTTTTGTGCAATCAAACAGTTGCAAACAGAGATAGCGGGCTGGCACTAATTATTATCATGCAAAAACAAGAACACGGCGCGAGCGCGTGTGATTGGCGCATGGGTATAACAAGCGTGGACCTGTGTGTGCATGTTCTACCACGGTCACAGTACCAACTTGACAACGATACATTTCCCACTGCCCGCGGGGGACTGTTGTCTCGTACACACCCACCATTTTTACGTCCAAAATAAATGTGAGTTATGGGGGAGAGGATCACCGCGTCAACAAAATTGGCATTACCTAAAATGCTGGTATAAATCAGGTATGGATGTTTTTTAATATTATTTTGCTTTCCCCACGTTTTGACAAGAGTCTTACTACCCGTTTAGGTTGCATGCCTATGTAATACCTACACTGATGTGCTAGGGATTATTTAGGTTGAATTTAGAGTTGGTGTGGCCGCATTTGCATAAAGGGAGAGTGTAAAACCATTTAGGGAAAATTACCCTCAGTGTACCCAACTGGGATCGAGCCTTGATCTCCCCGTTTTCGGCAGTCTTAGTCTACCGCGAGGGTAGAGCCTTAGACCGTGTGGCCACCGAAGGGTTTTGTAGGCATCTATTAATTAAACAAGTGTTTTTCTTAACTGGTTTTCCACTTTCTCACCCCGCAAATGCAGGTGTATTTCCTCTAAATTATACACTCTTAATAATGTATTTTATGTAGTATAAATATGAAAACAGCCTGTATAAGTATCGCGGCAGGGAACAAATAGATTTTCATAAAAAGAACAAAATAATAAAGCTTGGCATAGTTTTCTGTACTTTTAGTAATGTTTAGTATCTCTTTATTACAAACTGTAGTAAAAAAAACTTTCATTTTGGTAAATTGATATGTAATTCTAATAAATTGTATACATTTGTGTCTTATTTATATCCCAAAACCCACCTCGGTGGCGTAGTTGTCTAACGCGCTTGTCGTGTTGAGCTCTACTGCTGAGGACGGGGAGATCGAGGTTCGAATCTCGGTCGGGTTAACTGGGGGTGGTTTATCCTAAATGGTTTTCCACTCTCCCTCCATGCAAATGCGGGTTCACTTCCTCTAATTAAACCTTCCCAATTCCTAATCCATTAGAGTAATTAGTACTTAAAGCGTATAACCCGAACGGGTAGTAAGACGCGGTGCTAATAATAATAATAATAATGTTTCTGGTAGAGTGAAAGGGAAATGGTGGAAGGTGATGGAACTAACTATTCAAGAAAGGATTGTGCTACTGGGAGGCGGGTCTCACGAGATTTGGACTAGGAAATGAATACGGCTGAATCCCACAGCAGAAATACTGCACTGCGGGACGAGACTTGTTTCGCGGCAACTTGTTTAGAACCCCCCCTACATGAAACGGTCATATATTTCCCTCATAAACTTATAAACACGGTGGAAGATAAATTTTCGTAACACGGCGAAGTGTTAAGCTTAATATATATAATATTGTTTTCCTTCCTATGCTCTAGTACAGTAGTCCCGTGGCTTCTTTGGTGCTGACTGACAGCTTTAAAAAGTTACCAGATCAAATTGCGTATCCCTACGCCAAACCAGATTATCTGCAAAAACATGTGTTTATCAGCTGTCACTTCTGACAGTTAAAATTTAGATATATACCTAAATGTTGACTGTCAGAAGTCAGCTTTGAGCTGTCAGTCAGCACAAAAGAAGCCGTGGGGCTAATGTACTACTACTGAAAAACAGCCAGTCAAATTATCCAACCTCAAGAAGCATTATGAAGAGGATTCGTTTTATTGAAATTCACCTGCAGTCAACTGGTAGTTATTGTACAGAAAAAAAGAGTAATTAAACGCCAGCCTGCTGCTCAGGGTCAGGATTGATACCAGAAAAGCCAACAAATACCCTTAATTGTGGGCACACTGTCTAAGGCATTGTATACAATAAAGTTGATTTCTGGTGGCAAAAAATGTATTGGTTTGAACCTCAAGTGAGTGAATTAAAGGCGTTATTCTACGTGTGATTTATTACAGTGATATTTCAAATCCTTCTTTAAACTAATGTGGGTAATTTTTTTCTAAGTCAGCCTCCCAGTCCTCACCTCTTAGAATAAGCGAATAAAAACCTTGGTGTTTGATAAACTAATAAAACAATCAACACCAGACCAATCAGTGTTTATAAAATAGATAATAATCTTGTAATTAAAGTATAATCGATTGTTGCATTATTTAACGCATAATTATCGCGATAGCTGGATTGCAAGTAACGGTGAGCTCCAGTTCACCCGCAATTGGGGGCACATTTCTTTTGAAATTCCACCTTACCCATCCATATTTCATGTACAGCCTCGTTGAGTAGTACAAACTTAGCGGTCCTGGGTTCGAAGCTGGCAAGCTGATACCACTGGTTCCACACCCTCATACTTTCAATCACATCATCTGATCTCATCTCATCGGGGCATGAAAAGAGCCTCTAGAGAAAGAATGTACGATTAGTACATTCCGGAATCCCCTGGATGAAGTTACATTATTACTGGCCAATCTTCCCACCATCTGGCCTCCGAGTGATGTAACCCAGACACGCATAAATAAATGAAATCCCTAATTCATTTGCGTTATTAATGAATGTGTGTACGCTGATTGTGTACTAATATGTGGTGAAAATATATGTAAAATAAATATCTAGCTTAATGTTGATTTAAATTAAATGTGGAGGCTAAAAATCTTTCTTGGAACCGGACCTTATATTATGACTTATCTTCAGGATCAGAGTTTGGCAAACTACTCTTACTGTTAACCGTTCCAGTGGTCCTTAAAATATAAGAAACAAGCTTTGTAGTGCAATGTCAATTTGAGAAATTTTGGTTTTATCAGTTGATTCTGAAATTAAATGTTCTCATTTTGGAATATTAAATTTACAATTGAAATTATTGTTATGTTTGAAAAGCATAAAAGGGAATCAAATGTCAACAATTAGATGGCCAGTGCCAGTGAGGTTAAAGTTTTAATCTTGGTCTGATTTACTGACGTTTATTACTCATATATGGTTTTACATTCTCCCTCCCTGCGAATAAAATTACACTTATGTATACTTTATCATTTATAGCCTATCAGTTTAATTAATTTAATTGTGAATGTGATTCTTAGGTTGGAAGCCAACAGAACCGGACACACCCTTGGGAGTAACTGTATTCCGCATGACGTCATAGAAGGAAAGGTTAAGGGAAATAGAAGCTTAGGAAGAAGGATTATTCAAATATTGGCTGACTTTAAGTAAATGAGAAAATTTTGTGAGCTGGAGGAGGCAGAGAACATGATTGGCTGTCTTAGTTCAGTTACTAAAGGAATGGACCTGTCGTAAGACAGAATACCTTATAATAATTATAATTAACCGAAACATATGATAAACAAAAAACTACATCTATTTATAAGATAACATATGAAGTCTTAGTAGTCCTAATTAATTATTTGATTTTCATCGAAATTAAATGATCCATCATAATCATAAATCTAGTCTAACACGAGCTTGATGCTTTAGACCACGTGACGAGTGATGAGAAGAAATCGTTCGTTCATTAATATCAATTTAAAAATCCCTTATATAACAAAATATGAAAGGTTTATTGTAATTAACCATCTGAAAAATATAAATTACCATAATAATATTAGAAAGAGTCCAATAGTAATAATATCGCATTAAGGTGGTGTGTAGGGGACGTGGGTTAAGGAAAGTGTGTTGGCAATTTTTAGAACAAAACATTATAAATATAATATTTCTTCAGTATAGACATAGTGTTTTTCTTCATTGGGTTATATCAACAGTTGTTTAATATCTGTCATAAGCAAATCAACATTGGATGACAAACCTTTTAAATTAAAATAAATAGCTGTCATTAAATTCCAGGGCAACCTTAACAGATAACCAATAACTGTTGAGATCATCACGTGAATAAAATTAAACTCTATGGTTGTACCAACGCAATACTTGATTTAATCAGACCAAAAAGATTTTTGTTTTTTATTTGTAAAAGAACCTTCCAAAATACTGGCTTTAACTCGGAACACCCTACACTCCCACCTTAAGAAAGTTGTCTTCCTATTTCATAGCAGCACGTAAGAAAAGGATCTTCCTTGTTAATGTATTTAGATTTACTCATCAAGTTTGATAGATAAAACATAAACTTTTAAATAACTATAGAAAAAAATCTTAGATTATTAAAAACATTTTTTTTTTATCTTATAGAGTAGTTTTATTGAAAACACATTTGTAGTATCCGCTTTGGTGGTGACGTAGTCTAACTGGTTTTCCAAAATGTTTTGTTCTCCTCTATTTCCGCGCAAAAGTGGATACACTTCTTATAAATATAGTCCTTCTAATCCCTAAATTCATTAAAGTAATTAGTAAACAGGTATAAAACCTGAACGGTTAGTAAGACGCGGTGCTGAAAAAATTAGGCCCAAAGTGAAATTATAATGTATCATACAAACCTTACATTCCTCAATTTTACGTCTGAGGGCTCACATTAGTTTATAGCAAGTTGTATTTTTAATAATACGTATTTATATATTTGAGTAGCATTATACTCGTATTTGTTAGAATTTGTCTTAGATTATGTTTACTACCCGATATAAATATGCAATTTTGATCTAAGAATTTAAACACTTTGCCTTATAAAAGGTACGGTTTTTATTAAAAATTTAATCAATTTAAAATATTTGTTTACAATTTAAATATTATTATTTTAAAATTGGTACGCTTGTTTGAGTAATATAAGTCAAGATTATATTCATACCGAGAAATTAATATTCTAAAGGCTTCGTAAACGGGAGTGTTATAATTAGTGTTTTTATGCTTGTTTTGTGATTTATAAACAAGACCAGATTCAAGATGGCGGTAGGAATCCCATGACCTAAAACAGGATGACGCAAGAAAATGGGCTTTACATAATATATATTTCTCTACTTATGTCTTCTTCCCTTTCTCTTCTTATTTCCGCTAACTCCCTCCTATTTAAGTCTCAATCTTTCTTCTTCTCATGTTCTTTGTTCACTTTTGGCTCTTGTTTTTTTTTTTTTTCCCCCGCTAACCGCCCACAACAAGAGATTTATACCGCCCAATTATGCTGCAAGTGTCACCACCAAGTGCGAGAAACATCAACTAGATTTATTACCAACCTGGGAGACATGCATTTCCTCACTGCCTAAAAATGTTAATAGTCTAACATATGTCGTTTATGGGAGTTTGCGGGTGAACACAACGAAGCGAGGGATGAAGACAGTAACTTTGTTTTAAAAGAAACATTATACTTTATAGCGGTTCTCGCGTATTTTATTTTCCGTGCATGGTTATTTCTTTCACGAAAATTTGATGCTTTTTTTTTTTTGACAACAAAGTATAGCATGCAGAATGCCATGAAATTGTTTTATCTAATGTAGTGGCTGTGCTTTCAGTAAAAATATTTTCGTACATGGTAAAAAATAAACTCGTTGGGGGGAAAAAATGGAAATTTCTAGTGGTGGAAAATATGGGAAAAAACAAATTTTTCCTTTGATGTCTAACGTTTATTGACAAGTGATTGTAAAACAAACAGCTTTTATTACCTTTAGTGGCCAATTACTATTTACCTCTGGCTTACTTTTCATTATCTCAATACATCATTTAGCAATTAAATGTTAAAGCCAAATTATCGTAATATTTAAAATAATCGATATATTTATCAATATGAATCACACATATTATACTCGTATACCAATAAAATTCATGTTTTGAGTCATGATAACCTCTTTTAATTTATTTATTATTTAAAGTAAAAATTATTTAATCAAAAAACCCTAAATTTCTACTATCATTAATACAGAGTTAAATTAATGTCTTCTTTGTTGTTACTGTATCTATACAACAGTAGTTTTAGGAATCTTATGTTTCAATCTAATAAGTACAGTTACAACATACATATTATTTCTATATGTATCCATTTATCTTACATGTCAACGACGATTTTCTCTGGCTGTGACATCATTTGAACTACTGAGTATGCGCATATTATTACTATAGTATTATGTAATCTTAGTATAATGTTATGTTTAGAAAATATAAAACATACTTTTTGTTATAAACATGAAAAGATAACTTTATTTACTAAGTTATCAACAATCTGTAAAATGAAATAGCCGCAGATCGTATGATCTGACGTATGGGTATATGAAAGTATTTTTTATCAAGCCTCGTAACAGTCATATAACTTATTTTAGCAGCGTATTACTCTCTCTGAGCTGAATACGAGAGCAGGGGTGCAGTCAAGATATAGTTTGGTGGTGGGGGGTGTAAGGGATTACCAGGTAGGTATATGGGAAAAGTATCGATTCATAGCTAGTATCGATATTTTGTCTTTTCGATACTAATACTCTCTCCTCGATACTTTTACCTATGTAAGTACTTGTAATAACAATAGTAACAGGTGACCTGGTGGTCTAGGGGTAAGGTGTCAGACTTCTATGCTGGCGGCCGGGGTTCAATCCTCGGTCCCGGCACAGATTTATCTGATTACCAAACCCTTCCTTCACCTCTGACAAGACATCTTGTGAATGTGAGGAATGCCAGGCCTCCACCGTGGTTCGGATTCCACGTTAAACTGTAGGTCCTCCATTTCATCTCACAATCACCCTACCATTACACATTAGCGTAAGTGCGTATAACCCAAACGGGTAGTAAGACGCGGTGCTAATAATAATAATAATAATGATAATAATAATAACGTTATATTCGTGGCCCAGTCTGTGGAAAGATTAGCCAGTACTAACGTATTGGTGTGCAGGAAGCGCCGTGGCACCAGGTATCAACTGCAAGAAGTAACAAGGTTCGAGGTGCGCATGCCGGAAATATTTTTAGACATTTATGGTTTCTAAGAACAATTTAAAAGGGTTTTCATGTCAAAACATGGACTTCCATACTCGAAATTAAGAAAACTACTTAAAAATAATAATAATAATAATAATAACAGTCTTTTTTTCAGAGGAAGAGACATATTAAGGGGTACGGTATAAAAGGGGGTGAGAAGTCAAATTTTTAACCAATTTGTATAAGTTCTGCCATCTTTTAGACAATCAAGATACATTTCTAACGCACATTTTATTTTGGTTATAATAAGTGTCTGTCATATTTGAATTAATTGTTTAGAAAATATACAGGAAGTTCGGAAACTCATAACCCAAACTGCACATATAGCTTGTTTGAACCAAAAGTAATGCAAAATCCTTAAACACTCACGTCCGGAAAACTATGATAATAATATTATCATTAAGTTGTGTTCAAAGTTTCGGCGTACAGCACCGGGATAGCAAAGCTGTCAAGCGTGCGTGAACGACAAGTTGCATAGGAGATAGGCGTACGGTATTGCACATGTAATAATGGCAAACACTGTCTGTGATATAGGGCCATTAATGGTGATCCTCAGAACGTACACGCATTTCTAGATGGATTGGTGTGTTGTTTACTATTAATTGTGGTATGTTCTGCTAACGTGCTTCAATATGTCGAGGTGTGTACTGTGTAGTGCCTCATGCCTAGCTCATATGCAACCTGTTGTACACGCACGCATACACAGCTTTGTTTTGCAGGCGCTGTACACCGAGACTTTGAACACAATTTAATGGTATTAGCATAGTTTTCCGGATGTAAGTGTACCGGGATTTTGTATCACTCTCTGTTCAAACAAGCTATAAGTGCAATTTGGGCTATGAGTTTCAAACACCTGTATTTGGTATGGTTCTTATTGGATTGAAATATATGGTGGGGCCTAAATAATTAGATGATTAGGCTGAGGGAAGTGATGGACAATGTCCGACAACGTGCTGAGGTTGGCCTGACGTCCAATGGGGATCATCTCAGTAACATTATATTCAAAAGGTGAACAAGTGTAATATGTAGTTTGCTTGTATTTAGCTAGTGAATACTTACTTTTCAATTAAAGTGTTAATTTTAATGTTACTAATCATCTAATTGTTTCGGCCCAACCTGTTTAAAAGTTATTGTCCTGAAAAATGTGTGTGGTGTAATTTTACACCTTTTATTTCCTTGTGCCTTTCATATATGAAAGCTATAAACTAGTAGATCTACATTCTCCTATTCAAACATTATGATGTGTGATTTGCAGCTGTCACTTTTGATAGATATTATCAATAACTATAAATAATAATAGTAAAATAGTAAAATGATATAAATATTGTCGGGAGCAAATATGTTTGTATTTTCTAAAGATATCTTCCTATGAAATAGGATTGTATAGGCTTATTATGGATACTTTAATTAATGTTTGTTTCCAATGTGTGTTACTTTCTAAACGAATGATGCTCATTTTTTTTAGCACCACGTTTTACTACCTGTTCAGGTTATATGCATATGTAATAGTTACGCTAATGTGTTAGAGATGATGACTATTGAATTTAAAGGAGATGTACCCATATTTGCTCGGAGGAAGAGTGTAAAACCAATTAGGAAAACATCCTAAAATACACTCTACCAGAATTAGAACCCGTGATCTCCTTGTAATCGGCAATATAATCTATTGGGAGAGCTACACTGTAAACTATGCAGCCACCGAAGCAATTGGTACGATATATGCATTTATAACTAAGCTGATAGATAATGTTTTAGTAAAGTAGAATTTATTATTATTATTATTATTAGCACCGCGTCTTACTACCCGTTCGGGTTATACGCACTTACGCTAATGTGTAATGGTAGGGTGATTGTGAGATGAAATGGAGGACCTACAGTTTAACGTGGGATCCGAACCACGGTGGAGACCTGGCATTCCTCACATTCACAAGATGTCTTGTCAGAGGTGAAGGAAGGGTTTGGTAATCAGATAAATCTGTGCCGGGACCGAGGATTGAACCCCGGACCCCCAGCACAGAAGTCTGACACCTTACCGCTAGATCAAGTAGAATTTAAATAAAATGTATTAACATTTGCCTGACATGACGAAAGGACTGACGGTTTGTCCGCATGCTCACCGATACAGGCTATGTTGTACAAGTGGGAGCACACTATTTTTCCATTAAATTATTAATAAAAAATACATTTTATTTTTATATTTACATGTTGGTAATAAAAACACAGCGCCTTAACTGGTAGATCAATCATTTTAATATTTTTATAACACTTTTCTATTTAATCCCCAAATAAAAGTTTTCCTTGTTGGGAATGGAACGGGGAAAAGAAAAGATAGAAACGGTTGATAAAAAAGTTAGGGTGTGTTTTTTTTTCGCTGTCAAACAAGAGTAGTTATCCGTGAGTCGCGTGGTTTAGCGTCTTCCATGTAGACACGTCATATCGCGTGATGCTCGCTGAGGGGCCTCTTCTGGCAGTCACGTGACCGCACTCTTGATTTCAAGGGGCATTTACATCATTATTGGGGAATATAGTAGTGGCTGAGAAACTGAGGGGAAGAATTTTCCTCCCTCCTCCCTCTGGAATAAGTTGGTCCCTCACTAGTTACATTTCCTCTGATATATTTGAATATGAAGCTAAAAGATTGCCTTAAATCAAATTCCAAATGACTTCTAGATGCATTCGATTTTCAAAAAATTGCTGGAGAAAACCATTTTAAATAAGATATAGAGAAATGACAGCCGGAAAATGATTGGAAACCTGGTCATCTGGTTTTTCAGGTCAATCGCTCTACCAAGTGATCTATACGGGGTGTCCTCCATTTCAGTGTGTCTTTAAACTAAATATACTCCATTGTAATATCATATGTAATAACGTGTTGGCTTAAATGTGAAATTCTTACTGTTGTTGTTAAGAACGGAAAATTCCATATCTTAATGCAATGCGCTCTTGTGGAAATTCTTTGTACTAAACTATATTATTACTCTTTTTAATGATACTTTGGCGTGAACGAGGCTCCGGATAGCCCAGTCAGTAGATCGATTGATCCGTAAGTCGACTTTGGTGGTCCTGGACTGAAGGGTTCGCCTCAACACCCGATGTTCATAGTTTCATAGCCAGCTGCGTTTTACGGACTTTTCCTTGAACGATAAACATCCGTAGCTCAACTTCCTTTGTCTTGGAATTAAAAATGTCCGCTCGTCCCATGTCGAAACCCTTGAAGATATATGAAAATAGCTTTCCCGGCAACATTGGTGGGCCCTTTCGCTCTCGTTCATAGAAACTATCATATAATGGTGTGCTAATATAATTAATCAGTTCAAAAAGTGCATTATATATTCTAGAAAACCCAAGCAAAAATTGCATTACACTTAAATAAGATATTTTTTTATTCCCGATTTTAAATCTATAATTTTATTTTAAAAGAATTTAAAGTCCTCATTTTTATAGTTCCCAGGACAAAGAAAAAGTTCGATATTGGCTCCACAAGGGTCGAGACTTCGTATTGAAATTTCGAATTCTGGCCAAAAAATTTCGGCATTTTATTAGAGGTTGCACATTTTATGGTTATCGCATTGTTATTGAAGTCTTCATTTATAAATTTAGATCTATAAAAAAAGGTAGATATTGACTATTTAGTATAAAATGATTGAGATATCATTGCTGCATAAACATTTCTCCCAAGAGGTTAAAGGAAAAATAACAGAAGCCTTTTGAGAGACTTACTTATTTACTTGCTCTGTGGCATTAGATAATTATGTATTACGTTAAAACTTAATCAGTATCACTATGCAACTAAAGCTCACCAAATCGAGTTAATATATTTGCCAATATCTCAGAAACTATTGGTTTCATAAAGATATATTTCAAACAAAAGTTTTATTTTTCTTTAAACTACAATTATGCGATGGTGAGTTGTATAATGCATAAAATAGTTGCGGAGATACGGTCATTTCCACTCCTGCAAATTACCCTGAAATTCATTTTCATGGGAAAATGAAAATAGCCAGTTTATTTATAATCTTAATTAACGCCTTGATACGAATTTTAATCAAAATCGTTAAAGCCAATTGTGAAAAAAATCGATATATTTTTTTTCTCTTTTCACCCTTTATTAAACTACTCTTAATTTTAGAGTTAAACAGGCACACAGACATACATCATTGCAAAAACCATTAATTAGGGTTAGGGGGTCATTAAACGTCGACATCCATCAACATCTTGAGTCAGATTTTTTTTTTACGGTTGCGATAATTGAACTTTAATTTTCAAAAAGTTAAAAAATATATATATATATTTGCGTATAGCTTGCAAATTATTGTTTTTGTTTAAATATGTTTCAAATAAAAGATTTTTTTATCAATATACCCATATATTTGCAATGGAAGATAATTTTATTTCAAAGATTAAAATGATACAAATTTTGAATTTATGCATCAGATCAAAAGACTTAAATTCATTTAAACGAAAAATTTAGATTAGCCAATTTGTTTGTAATTTTGATCAATGCTTATAAATGAGATTTAATCAAAATTGTTATAGCCGATTTTGATAAAATCGATATTTCTCCTTTTTGCCCTTAAGGAAACTACCCTTAATTTTTAGGTTAGATATCTAATTCCAAAAATCCCTCGGGGCAGCCCTATTAAAACCCCGGATACTAAGTTTTAGCCCTATCGGTAAAATAGATTAGGCTCTTCTCTGAGGTACAGGGAAACAGACTGACGGCAATCCAAAAACAACTTTTTCGGATTCTGAGTGTCATGAAACGTAGACATTCATCAAAATCTCAAGTTCAATTTTTTTGACGTTCACAATACTTTCTCTACCTGCAAGATAGCGATAAAGTAATAAATAATAAATATTGGCCCGTAAAACTAGTAGGCGAAGTTTCACACCTCTGTTCGAGTGTAATGTTTCCATATTCACGTTGTTTTGAGCATTTGTGTATTAAGCCAAATGTTCCGTGTTCGATCCCCATGTTCGCATATCATATTTAAATTTAAATATGATTATATTTAGATGTGAATATAACCTTAATCATAAAATAAAATAAATTGGTTATTTAATTCATTATTGTTTTAGTGGTTTTGTCGCTGGTATAAATAGTAATAGTGTGAGGATATATCCCTTCAAGTAACATCCCTAGTTGAGTGAAAGTAAAGAGTCATTACTGGTGGGAATGTAAAGAACAATAAGTAAACTAAATTATAAACATAATGAAACCAAGTCTCGATATGATTGATCTGCCAGATGTTTTACCAAGGAAGATTTCAATTGATAGCGTATTATTTATTCCTGCCCTCCATTTCCACCCTCCACCCCCTATATTTCATAAAGATATTTTGTACACGGTTATCTTTTTCTTTATATAAAGACCTAAGCTAAGTAATCGAGATTAAACCATACAAACATTAATGTTGAAAAATTAAAAACTGTTTGAATACCCTTAATATACATATATCTAGTTTTGACACAATGACAGATAATCAGCTAAATGTTCATAAAACAAACTTATAGACATTTTAAACACTCTTAATTTTTAGTATTGGCACCGCGTCTTTCTACCCGTTCGGGCTATACGCACTTACGCTAATGTGTAATGGTAGGGCGATTGTGAGATGAAATGGAGGACCTACAGTTTAACGTGGAATCCGAACCACGGTGGAGGCCTGGCATTCCTCACATTCACAAGATGTCTTGTCAGAGGTGAAGGAAGGGTTTGGTAATCAGATAAATCTGTGCCGGGACCGAGGATTGAACCCCGGCCGTCAGAACACTCTTAATGATTCATTATGTACTGTTATAGCTGTATATCTTTTTATTAAATTGTATCTATTCTGATCAAGGCTTACAAATTCACTAAGGGCAATGGTAACATAATATTACGTAGTAAAAAGCAAAATGTCCAAGTAATCAAACCCAAACCAGACCAAGTTGGCTTTCATGCAGTCACCCTCCCTATCTACTTCCAAAGATTAATTAACTGATATTATTTTCAATTTACCTTCATTCATATTGAAATTTGCTTGCTATCAGTTCCCTTCAAGTTATGTTACCAATGACACAGATTCATGGTGGAGGCCACACCCTCCCGGAGACACCCCCTCTCTCTTCACGACACCGCTGATGATGGTCACATTAGTGGATGAACCCCACAAGAACACAATTATCACTTCTATGGGGCGCTTTGAAGAAAAACACTTTGCTTGTATGCATCTGTGGCTGTAATGGATATCAAAGACTAGTATTGTCACTTCAATATGCACGTATCAACACCATGCTGTAACTTCAATTTGTGCTAAATGACTCAATGTTGTCACATCAACGTACACTGATTGACTCAATGCTGTCACTTCAATATGCACCTATCAACACTATGTTGTAACTTCAATTTGTGCTAAATGACTCAATGTTGTCACCTAAACGTGCACTGATTGACTCAATGCTCTCGACTCAAATTTAGCTCATTGAATCAATGTTTTCTCTTCAATGTGTATTTATCAACACCATGTTGTCACTTCAATTTGCGCTAAATGACTCAATGTTGTCACCTCAACGTGAAATGATTGACTCAATGCTGTCACTTTAATGTGCATTCATCAACACCATATTGATACGTCAATTTGCGCTAAATGACTCAATGTTGTCACATCAAGTGCACTAGTTGACTTAATGCTCTCGACTCAATTTTATCTCATTGACCCAGTGTTGTCACTTCAACGTGCACTAGTTGACTCAAAGCTCTCGACTCAATTTTATCTCATTGACTCAGAGTTGTCATTTCAATGTACGATTATTGACAACATGTTGTAACTTCAATTTACGCTCATTGACTCAATACAATTCAAAGTTCGGCTGAAACATAACGCGCTGTGTTACTGGTGTGACAAATAATACTATTTACACCCATTCAAAAATTAAAGACTAAATAAATAATTTAAATAAGGAATGTTTACTTAAGGAAGAACACTTACCTTTTATTAAACATATTTATTATCCTTCAAAGAAGTTTGTTGACTCTTCTTTATTTATTTGCAATGTCGACCATGATTTATTTCAACGCATGCGCATATCTGTCAAACAAGTGAGTGGCGGGTCTCGCGAATGTAAAATAAGTAAGAAAAGAAAAAGACGTAGTGTAAATACCGCCAAACTAGCGCGCATTTCAATTCTGACAGAAATAAACATGTAATTCTTTTAAGAAACATTGTTCATATTCATTGACATATATTTCAATCTTTGTATTAAATTTGCATTTAATTTTATATTCATCTCTAGTCCATAGCCAATATTGTATCTTTTGTTTTAATATATTAGTTTTCCCTTTGGACTTGGAAGAAAATAGAACGTTTTTAAAATTTGATTCTTAGAAAACTTTCTGAAGAAGATGAGGGACTTCTTCCTCAGTGTTATTTTAACATGGAACAAAATCTGTGTAGCTCCTAACTAAATTTATTTTTAGGGTGGAATAATAGCTTGAAAGTAACGTGCAAGTACACAAATGGAAAGTTAAGTGTATGGGCAAGAATTAGAGATTGTTTATTCCGTTAAATTATGGACGAGGGGGAATTAATAAAAAGATACAAATTTCAGAAATTCTTGCTGTTTCAACATGGACGAATTCATTGGTGATATCAAGACAAATCTTCAAATTTAAATTTATATTTTCTCTTTTATTAAGAAACCAGGATTTATGTAAAAACTTTCAGAAAAAAACAACTAAATATATTCAGGCTCTTTATATATTCCTGAGAATTAATTAATATTTTATTTTATGCCTAAATATTAATTCTATAGATTTTTTCTTCTCATTCCTCAACAATACTACTTTTATTTTTGTCTTACTCAAAACTATAATTATATATTATATAAGTTCAGTCTATATTATCTTTTTTTACATGTTCTAAACTCCTAAATTCAACCATGTTCGGAGATTGTTATTTTAAGTAATACATTTTTTTAAGAATATATGTAATACCATATATGCTATTTTTTTTATTTTGTCAGATTAGAATTATACTTATTCGGAATTCCATAGGTAGGATTGGGATGTGGTAAAAAAGGAAACAATAATAAAAAAAAGTTCGATAATGATCTTCTTTATATATTTTTATTGTAGTCTAAATTAGTATATTTTATTCCAAAGATCCATTTTATTTAGATTGTTCATGTTTTATTTGAAGTATTCTTTCAACTTCTGTAGATATATACAGTACGCCATTGTTGTAGGTAAGATAGTGTAATTATCATAAACATTGTAATATCCGGAGAGAAAGAAAGGTTCTCGAGCATACCCAGTGGTCTCGAGTATTAAGAGTCATTGTGCTTCCGTCAAAGTTAGCTGAGGTAAAGGTTTTTTTTAAATTAATATTATTTTTTCCTAAATCCTAGGAGTAGCGCCCAACAAATACTCAAATGAATTCATCTCGAAGTTAATTTTCATTATGTGAACATATTTGGAAGACCCTGAAACTATACTATATACGTTTTTTTCGCAACACCTACCCGCAATGAGATGGTGTGATGATAGTGATTATGAAGGCATGAAGCTTGCATGAGTCTTAACCTAACTTAAGCCTAACTACCCAAATCTTGGTGGCCGTTGAGATAATTCCCCCTAAAAGAAAAACACCCAAGATACCAGCCGGGAATCGAACCCGGGACCCGGAAGCTCGTAGCCAGGTGACTACACCAAGGGGCCAGTTAAACAGGCTGTAAGAGGAGATAATAAAAAAATAGGAGCTTGCTATGTTCTGTCAATAAATTACTGTTAACTCTCAATATCAATAATAAACACACACATGTTGCCATTATTTCCAGGATAGTAGAGATATGTAATAAAACTGGCACCGTACCAAGCAAATAGGGTGCCACAGCATATCCTGAGTAGCATGTTTACGTGTCAGCCACCATCAACCAATGACGAACCAGACCACAACATAGTGTATTGACCATGTCGATATCTGCTCGATAAACACGAGCCGTTACCTAGATGCATTATGTAAAAGCCTCTGGTTTGAACCGTCCCTGAGTGGTCAATATATGGCAGATTGGGTCTGATGGCCCTCCATTAAGCGCACTGGAGCTGGAGAAGTATTGGGCTGGTATAGTTGTGGGGGGTGGCAGAACACCAAGGAAATTAATGGGCCAGAAACGATTCCTTCTCGTTAGTAATACAAACAAAGTCCTACGTGGGTAGAGACAGATTTTGTTGACACTAGTCTATTGCTTTGTGGCGACGAATAAACACTAGTGTACGGTCACATAAAAGGGTCAAGGAACACCCCCCCCCCCCCCCCNACCCCCCCCACACACCTACACACACACACACACACACACACACACACCTACCTCCCACGCAACCCGACCAACACGCCTCTAGATTTTGGTGCGGAAATGACTCAAAATACAGTATACATTCCCAAACTCTTATTGTTGAGTTTATTATGTGTTACATTAAAACCTTCATAGCATTTTTGGCGCCATGTCTTACTACCAATTTGGGATACACACATACTGGATGACCTTGATGGTCTTGGGGGTAAAGTTCTCGCCTCAAGACCAGAGGTCCGTGGGTTCAAACTCAACCTGGGTCAAAGGATTTTTCTTGAGTGACACAATTCCGTAGCACAACTTATTTCGGAATATAAGTAAGGCCTTCGGTCCCATGTCGATTGCGGCTTGTAAAAGAACCCTGGAAGGTGTGTGAAAATAACTTTCCCGGCAAAATAGGTAGGTCTTTTCGCTCCCGCTCATAGAACTTCCCGTATACTTATATAATCACTCAACTTAGAAAGTACAAGATAAAACTACCTCTAGTAAATAAGTTAATGTGTTAGGCATTAGGTTAAGTTGACTCTAGAAAAAGTGTACCCACATTTTCTGAAAGGGGGGTAAAAATCTTAGCAGGAAAAACAACCATCAGTAAACCCGACTGGAATTCAAACCCCGAACTCCCCATTATTTATAATCTAGTGTAGTAACTATATTGCGAAAGTGAGGCCAACGTAGCGGGTCATAGAAAAGGATTTAAAGAAAACACAAACATGTTTTTTGCGGACAACGTTTATCACATACCAATTATTAGTGTTATTTTGTAGGTATAGATCGTTGATAATTCGGATTTTAAAAATCAATATCACAAAAAAAAATTACCACATTGATATCAATATCAAAGGCAACTCAACTCTTATTTTTTAAAAATGGAAATTTATTTTGATGTCCTTCAAAATTACTTTTATTTAGCAACCAAAACAAACAACGTGTAATAAGTTCGTTGTTTAAATAAAGTTAAAATGTTTCTACCTTAATATTTAGTTTACGTAAGTATCTCGTCCATGCTTCATATTATTTATTTGGTCTAGGGGTTGTATTTTATAAAATCCGGACGGATCGATAATCCAGACTAGGTTGATACCCAATTAGTCCGAATTATCGACTCTCTATTGTATATACAATAACTATAAAAATGTATAGCCGAAAATCACATTATTTGACGTACGTATAAATAAAATATCTAATAGATTTTCAAGCTGTCAGATAAGATTTTTTTTTTTTATTTCAATTTCAATTTTTGCAATTTCGTTTGTAAGTCATGCGCTGATATATTAATTGTGTTTTAACCCGCCTCGGTGGCGTAGTTGGCTAACACGCTTGTCGTGTTGAGCTCGACTGCTGAGGACGGGGAGATCGAGGTTCGAATCTCGGTCGGGTGAACTGGGGGTGGTTTTTCCTAAATTGTTTTCCACTCTCCCTCCGCGCTAATGCGGGTTCACTCCCCATAATTTAACCTTCCCAATCCCTAATCCATTAGACTAATTAGTACTTAAATCATATAACCCGAACGGGTAGTAAGACGCGGTGCTAAATATTATTATTATTATTAATTGTGTTTTAGTAAATGTATACTAGAAACATAATTATATACAATAGTCTATCTAAAAACATTTTAATGAAATTTATCCAGAAATAAAAGTTAAATTGTAAAACGATTTGAAATATCGACTAAACAAGAAACATTAGAGAAGTTTTAATGTATGTTGGTTTTGCGATTTGAACTAAAAAAAAGTTGATAAGCATACATTTTAGAGCTAAGAAAGTATCTTGAAAATATAAAGATTAATTGGCAGTTTAGTTCAAGCACTCTACTTTAATTACTACCTAAAATAATTTGAAAAGAACTTGCTGTTACTAAATAAATAAATTTAATAGCTAGGAATTTTTTTAATATTCTTGTCTATAAGCTAAATATTATATTAAAAACTTTACAAACTACTTTACAAAAAATTAAACTTAGGAAGTTCGGGCTTTATAAGAAAGTATCTACAATTGGTTAATATGTTAGTATACTAAAGACTAGGAAGGAAGATCTTGGTTCGAGTCCCAGTCGGGAGTAATGAAGGTTGTTTTTCCTAACAGGTTTTCTCACTTTACTTACAAGCATATACAGATACACTTCCTCTTGATTAAACCTTACTCATCCTAAGAATACTAGTGTAATTATTATAAATTCGAATAAGTCAAATGAGTAATAGGAAGTGGTGAAAAAAAAAAGTTATATTACCTGCTTTGGCAGTCTTGCGGAGTCTCATGTAGCACCCTTAATAATTCATCCGGTGTTATTCCTGAGCCTATCAAAGACTGTATTTTGACCAATGTATAAATAAAGTTGGATGACTAATTCCCTGACTTCTCACCCACCCCCTCCCGTCCCCCAAGCCCCAACCAACTGACGTCAAACGCGGACAAACAAACAGGACTTGGTTATTTTTTTCCGCCCCCGCAAATACCCTTTCAGTTTAGTTCTTGTTGATCTTGGTGAGAATACCACACGAATAGGTAAAAAATAGTATAACTGTCATATGAACCGGTGGGCACGCAGACTAGGCGTCATACTCATGCAATCAGTGACAATGGAGATTGAGACTTGTGTCCCATCTGGGTGTAAAGAGAATAGGTTTTCCAGCTTTTCTTTGTATCATGTCTTACTACCCGTTTGGTTTATACGCCTATGCACTAATTACTCTACTGTGATATGGAAGAGGAAGTTATAATTAAGAGGAAGTGCACCCGCAATTGAGTGGAGGTAGAGTGGAAAACCATTTAGGAAAAAACTCGGTTCACCCGACCGGAATATAACAGCGTTCTCCCCATCAGCAGCCGCCTGTATATTGAGAGATTAGCGTCTTAGACCATGCGGCCACCAAAACGGATGATATATCGAGTACTCATACTTTAGATTCTACTTTATTAAGCTCTAATACACTAAGAGTTTTTAGTTTATTTCTATATTTGAGATAGTCGTATTAAATTAAATTACATTAATTGAGTAATAACTGGGATGGTAAAGTTATGAATAAATTTACACATATCTGCGTGTAGAGAGAGAGTGGAAAACCATTAATAAAAAAATCTGAGTTCACCTGGCCAGGACTCAAATCCCAACCTCTCTGTCAGCGTCAGACCAGACTATATGAGCTTAAAGCTTAGCCCGCGTGCCCACCATTTGCTAATCTTTGCGTACCTTTATATTATTTTCCCACCGAATCTAAATAACCATTTAGCATTAATTACGCTTAAGGAATATAAATGAGGAATGTATACATTTAGAATTTTTTATTAAATCATTTTTATTATCAACCTCTCCAACCCCTCGCCCCCAAAATAAGACATTTTGGCCTGATTTTCTTACTTTCTAACTGGACAAAGTAACAATATGTTTGTTGGGTTGATCACCCTGATATAAAATTATCAGCTATTGTTAAAGGAATCCGGGGTTCAACCCTCGGTCCCGGCACAGATTTATCTGAATGCCAAACACCTCCTTCACCTCTGACAAGACGCGTATTAATCACAACTTGTGAATGTGTGGAATGCCAGGCCTCCACCGTGGTTCAGATCCCAAGTTAAACTGTAGGTCCTCCATTTCATCACACAATCACCCTACCATTACACATTAGCGTAAGTGCGTATAACCTGAACGGGTAGTAAGACGCGGTGCTAATAATAATAATGTTAGAGGAAATTCCCGCTAAAAGGACTCTTCCATACACCAGAGTATTAAGTAGGGTATGTAGGGGACGAGAGATAAGCTCGATATTTTTGTAGTTTTTTATATCAAAATATGTTTTTGTAAAAATAAATCTAGCATTGCTTCAGTATTAACACACAGTTTAATTTTCCTCACATGGTGATATCAACAGTTGTTGAATATATGTCATCAGCATAGCGGCATTAGATGGTAAACTTTTTAAATGAACAGAAAACGGTATCATTCAATTCCAGGACACTTTGACAGATATTCAAGAACTGTTGATATCACCGTGAGAAGAAAATTAAACTTTGTTTCTACTGAAGAAATATTTTTTTTATTTTGGGCCAAATTATTTTTACTATAAAAACTGCAAAAACCCTGAACTTTTCTCGCTGGGATGTGCAACTTTTGACACTATTCTTTACTCTTAAAATATAAATTGCCCAGGTTTGACTTTCTCTTGGTGCGGCCTTCCTTGGGCCAACATTGATAACATATTACCATAATTTCTCATTTTGTTTAATAGGTATTAATAATAATATTTAGAACCGCGTCTTACTACCCGACCGGGTCATATGCTTTAAGTACTAATTACTCTAACGGATTAGGAATTGGTAAGGTTGAATTAGAGGAAGTGAACACACATTTGCGTGGAGGGAGAGTGGAAAACCATATAGGGAAAACCACCCCAGTTCACCCGACCGAGATTTGAACCTCGATCTCCCCGTCCTCAGCAGTCGAGCTCAACACGACAAGCGCGTTAGCCAACTACGCCACCGAGGAGGGTTTTAATAGGTATTGATAATATGTATAAAAAAGGACAGCATTGGATAGCATGACTTGATGTATGAATATATTTAAATTGATTTATTAACTTTATTAGTTTACAGATATTGTTTTTCCTATCAAAATCACCCCATAGAAGAAGGTTCTTTATTTCAAACACTGACTAAAAATATTATTAAAATCATTTGATAACACTTTTTATTGATATTAAAGTATTACTAAGGAAATATAAATTATGTTCAGTTACTTTCAGCCAATGTTTTCAATAAATAACCTTTTATTATCGTTTACTTACTCACTCTCCCACCGCTGATGAACTATAGTAAAAGTATAAACACCCTTTCCAGCCCAAATTAACCAAGGTATATTCAAAGGTTTTTTTTTGTTTATTAAAAAAATATATGTATCCCTATAGCTTACAAAAAAAATTGTTAAAATAAATTGATTTTTTAAAAATCTCTAACCATTAATTGGCTACATTAGGCATTGGTATTTTTAAAGATAAAATATTATATAAAAATCCAAACATTATGAAATCAACGTAGCCATTAAGTCTACACCTGGCTGCAAAGAGATCACCCACTTCACCAGATGCATGGTCTAACGCGCTACTCTCGCAGAAGATTATACTTCCGATTACGGGGAGATCGAGGTTCAAATCTCAGTTGAGTGTTCTGAGGGTGGTTTTACCTATATGATTTTTCCAATCTCCTAACACTCAATAAATATAACCTTTATCCCTAAAACCATTGGTGTAATGAGAACATAAGAGTATAACCTTAACGGGTAGTATGACGCGGTGGTAAAAAACAAACAAAAAGACCATACCACCTGAGACAGGCCCAAGGGAGGTAGTCCTTGGTGAAATTACAACCTACCCTGGTAATTACTCTACATTTTCAAACAAGTAGTTTTTTTTTTTATTTCCGGTTCCTTTGTGCCCCATAAATCCGCGCCGGCAACGTTTTGCTCGGGTGACTGCAGTCAGCAATAGTCAGCGAGCTGGGAACAGTTCACACGGGGAGGATTGCGGGTTGGTTTGCGGGTCGACGGGTTTACGAGGTCTCCCACAGCTGTTTATCAATGGTTGAGATTCAGAGGCAGGGGTGTAACGGCATCATTATAGTGGCCCCAGTACTAGAAATATGACACCCTTTAACATACACCCATAAACACCACTGAATATATGTTTCAGCGTAATCTCAAGTAGTGAGGTGAAGTATTTATAATTTTATCATTACTAAATGTAGTCCCGGGGCCTTTTAACTATATTATCGAGATAAAAGAAAGCGACGCTAAACAATTAATTATAAATGAAATACCCGCCTCGGTGGCGTAGTTGGCTAACGCGCCGGTCGTGTTGAGCTCGACTGCTGAGGACGGGGAGATCGAGGTTCGAAACTAGGTCAGGTGAACTGAGGGTGGTTTTTCCTAAATGTTTTTCCACTCTCCTTCCACGTAAATGCGGGTTCACTTCCTCTAATTCAACCTTCCCAATTCCTAATCCATTAGAGTAATTAGTACTTAAAGCGTATAACCCGAACGGGTAGTAAGACTCGGTGCTAAATATTATTATAAATGAAAGGTGAGGTTCGGAGGATGAATGAACGGAGATCAGCAATATATGATTCATGTTCGGATGAATTGGTTAGATTTCCATGTCCAGGAATATTTTTTTCCGTTTATTCGTACATTATCGAGGATTAAACTATTTGGTCCCCTTAAAAATATAATCTTGTATATTCTAACGAGATGAGCAAAAACGTTTCCAATAAGTCTGACAATAGCTGTAAATCTATATTTTATATATTTAATTTCGTAGAGTGATCCTTCACCCATTGCTTGTATAAACCAAATGTAAACTGTTTTATTTTTAATATTATATATACATATATCTTCAAAAATGTTAATTTCTGGGCCTTCTCAGACTCACTCATTGGAACTTTGGATTAAAATTCAATCAAAACAATAATTTATAATTGGGTGGAAAGCTTTATTTTAGTTTAAAGTAGGTTCGGCAGAGCAAATGACACCGTTCCACCGATATATCTAGATATATCTTGGTGTCTGCGCGGCAATGACCACTACAAAACGGGGCCGGTTACCTATTCGAGTATGGCCCTATCTTACAAACAGCACCATAGTGTAACATGTCAAAGTAATCTTGATACCTTTCAGACTGAACGGAGTGTACTTGAAAGTAGTGAGCTAGATTATGCACAGCTAGCTCTAAAAGTTAGGAAATAAATGTTTTGGTGCCCCGCATAGACTTTCACACTCCTTTCCCTAAAAATTGAGACATTTACTTACTGCTAGGAATATCTATAACACGAAATAATAGGCATTGTAATAGAAACATTAACAATAATCAAATCGCCTAACAATCAAACATTAACAATAAAAACCCGCCTCTCCCAATTTTCAAAACTCAATTTATGTAACTTGAAAGGTATTGATCTTGTAATATATATTTCAATTAAAATATTTTTTATTTTTTAATAGCTAAATATTTTGATGGTGAGTTATTTTGTATCGCAAAAGGTTGTATGATAAATGGTCAAAATCAAATATATTTCCATTTGTGTAATCTACCGCCGATAATTTTACCTGAAAAATTAAATTCGTAGTTTTTTGTGTAATATTATACAGTGCATTGCACGAAAAAGCCGATTTAAAGCCGGTTTCGAGAAAATAGTTTTTTTTAAATTTTTTTGTCCATAAACAAACTACCCTTAATTTTATGGTTGTATACATAATTCCAAAACTTCCTCTAAGGAACTTTATTGAAACCCTAGATACCAAGTTTTAGCACGATCGGTAAAATTGTTTAGGCTCTACAACTTGATCCAGACCAACAGACAGACAGACAGACAGAAGGCATCGCGAGAATCAGTGGTTTAAAAAGTCGACATCCGTCAAAATATATAATTAGATTTATTTTACGATCACAATACTTCCTCTCTCCTAGGGGCCACGATAAAGTAAAAAGTAGGAATGAGTTTCTATTTATGATGATTTGTATTGTTCGCAGATTTTACCTTTTAACTTTTAAAAGTAATTTAGTTGAAAGACCAATATTTAATTATTTTATTCAATTGTGTTAATTTATTTTACAAATCTGGGACATAATTCGGGACCAAATCACTACGGGACATTGTCTTATTTTGGTGACGAATGAAAATATTTAGTTTTTAAATTCAAATCAAAAAGGCCCAACCAAAAATATTAGAGTGAGCGATTATACTCGTCAGCGGAAGTTGGGATGTTTCCCCATCTAATAATGACGAGGACTCGCAGGGTAAATAACGTATTCTCTTCTCTCTATTTCTAGTTTTTACATTGGTATCTTTAGTCTGAGAGTGCGTAGAGTAGTTAAGCGCGTCAATTTATGATACAACCCGGTTAATGATCTCGCTTCTAATTCCTCAGGCTGAATCTAAGCTACGAGGAACACAAACTCAAGATAATCGTAGCAAATTCCCAGCATCAACACACTTTTATCAACAGCAGACTTATATTTATGCATATGAATCCAGTTTTACTAGAGCACTAAAGTGAATGTGCAAGTGTTGATGAACGAGCCAGCATTATCAGCGACCATTTATAATGCCGTGGACCGTACTCGTATAATTCTTCACTGTCGACAACAAAGGGCGGGCGGTGGTTTTAGCGTGTATGTAGCTACACAGCTTCAGCGATGAACTGATTACAGATTCCACCATTGTTTTACTGTTACATATGACATGGCCTTCCATCTTATTATCTGTTATCAAATATATTATGTAATAAACAGAGGAATTTTATGGTTGTGCGCGTACTATATGAGAGTATTACGAAGAGATAATTACGATATTAAAGTTTTAGCATGCCAAGAGAAGCATAATAATATATTCCCTTTACGGTCAAACTAAAACCAAACGTTCCTTTTTCATTAAATCTTGATATTTCACAGCTCGTGTTCAAAAATGGACTGATTATACATTGATTTTTGGTTGGAAGAACAGGTTAGAAAATTAAAAGAGATTTCTTTTCCGCCAACAATGATAACATTTTACTATATTATTCGTATTATTTTATAAGTATTGAAAATATCTATCAAAAGTGATAACTGCAGATAACATGACTTATATGTATGAATGTATTGAAATTATTTAGTAACTTTAGTAGCTAGCAGATACTGTTCTTCTTACTAAAATCAGGCTATGGGTTAGTTTCTGGGTTGGAAAATATTAATATTTCAGTAACTTGATTAAAAACTAATCCTTATTGTGATAATATTAAATTCAAAGTTAATTTAAAACATTATTAGTAAAAGAGGTTAAAAGACTATTTAAAAAAAAAATGTCTAATCCAAAATGTGGTTAAGAAATAAATTATTAGAACTACATTTGTTTGTTTTTTAAATTTAATAATGTAGATAGCAAAGAACAAACAATCTTTTCCAACAAATTACATCATTTCAATGCTTTATAGCCAAATTAAATTTCCTAAGCTTATGCTACGATTGTATTTGTAGCTTTGATATGATATTTTAAGGAGTTAAAAGAGTTGAAGATCTGAATTAAAATGTTCACTTGCTCCTTTTATAAGTTTTCTTATTTTTCACGAGTAGTTTCTATGTCTTGCATCGTCTTAAATTGTCATGTTTTATAATTATATTTTGAAGACAGATGTTAGTTCCTCTACAGCGGATTTTAAAAAAAGGGTTGTTAGTTTTGTGAGAAGTATTCATAGAGTTATCATGATCAAAAAATTGAATAGCTGGTGGATTTCTAATTACCTGCAACTTATATTATGAAATTAGATAATACACTCCAATGGGAAAGTATTACTATCCTAACAATTTTATTCTGATATTATAAAAGAGGTCAGCTGGCTGCTGATAGGTTTTGCCAGATATACACTTTAAATTCTCATAAACTGGTTTTTGTAATACTATTGATTAATGGCGCCGCTCTTTGGGCGTCGATTATAATACTATCGGTAGCAATCACCCCGCTTTGGGCGTCGATTGAAACACTACGGATTAATTATCTGATATAATAATGCTGTGATGATGTTTAGGTTGTCTAAAGCTCCGTGATCGAGCGCCTACCACCACTGTACAGAAAAGATACCGTTTAACCAGCTGTCTATAGCTCCGTGTTCGAGCACTAATTAAATCGGTATATTAATAAAATTGAAGAAAGAGAAATTTTGATGGCTGTTATTTCACACGCGGTTTATTTAAATTACACCTGTTAATTACTTGTACATATTTCAATTAAATGTTTTATATCACTGCATACTTGTGATATTGATGTGACTTATATTATACTGTGTTAGACTGACTTGTACGTGAGCGGGATCTCGGTGTAGATGTTTGGATCCCGGAGATGCCTTAAACATACGCACAATGGTTTATATACGACATACCCCTTGCCTTTCTCTCCCCTCATCCACAGTGTAAAATCCAACTAATAGAAAGAGTCCTGGCGACAGGTTTTGCGAGGGCTAGCTTCTTATTGGTATAGAGAAATGGCGTCTTCTGCCAAATACTATGAAGATGTTCCTTTTAACAAGAATTGATGCAGTTATTCTTTTAACAAGAAAGATGGTATAAAAAATATATTTTAGTGGTGAAATCCTTTTCACATTGTTTCTGAGAAGCTCGTGTTTCTTCATAGATGAATCTTAAAAGGATACTCTACATATATTACTTTAAATAAAAATTACCTTCATCCATGACTTTTTACATAATTTAGATTAATCCAAACCAATAGCATTACATTTTGTTATGATGAATGAATCCGGTTAATAAATAAAATTATAATTTAATCATCTATTTTTCATGCATGTTTTTATACTACCAAATATAAATAATGTATTATTTCCTGAAACGGGTTTGATGTTTTAAAAAGAGGTATTATATTTTAAGATAGTAAAACACATGACCCACTTCGGTGGCCACATGGTATAACGCGCTACTCTCACAGTAGACTAGACTGACGACAACGGGGAGATTGAGGTTCGAATCTCGTTTTGATGTACTGAAGATTTTTAAAATGATTTTCCAATCTCCCTCCAGGCAAATTTTGGTACATTTTCATATTAATATAATCTTACAGATCATTAAAACCCCTAGCGTGATTAGTACATAAGCGTATAACCCGAACGGATAGTTAGACGTGGTGCTAAATAAGAATACATGTATATATATGACACAGGATCACATATAATTGAATTTTTGGGATTTTTGTTTGTTACTCTTTTAGTTTTTACCGTGCGTCTCACTTCCCGTCCGACTATACGCATTAATGAGGAAAGTATTATTTAAATAAACTGTGCCAGCATTTGATCGATGAGAGATTGGTAAGCCACCTTAGTATAACCAGCAAAACCCCAACCTCCCGTTCACCGGTAAATCAAACAAGATGAGCGTGACATCTTGCCCACGTACCCATCAGTACGAATAATTGTACACATGATGACAGTGAAATTAATCTCGATATTAAAGACGCCAATATTAAATGAATGATAAGCGTTCTTACCAACTGCTCAGTAAACGTTGAAAGTTTTATTTTAAATATCGTACGGAATTACTAAACGGAGGTAACATGATATTCGATCACCTTATGTGTCGTATATTAGCGGCTCTGGTGGCACAGAACGTTACCCCCAGGAGGTTGTCTGCACGTCGTACGCCCAAGCAGATGATGTGATGATAGGGAAAATGGAGGTGTGGGCCAGTGGAAGTCTTAAACCTAAATTAGGCCCGATTTACCAACCCCTGGAAACCGTTTGGATAATTCCCCTTAAGAAAAATAAACCCAAAGTATCAGATGGGAATCAAGCGTGGGAAGTACAAAGTATAATTACGTGGGCGCATATTGGTGTTATATTCATTATGTCATAGAGTTGAGGCTTTGAAGTACGTGTCATTGTCTAGTAACATTCATACAATTAGTGTTACCTAACAAACACGTGCTCCTTTTTGTTATATGCTTGAGTCAGCCAGACAAACGCAAACCGTTCTCGATTATATAACAAAGTTGTTATTTCAATCAGTTCTAAGTTGTGTAGAGTTACACGTCAGTGTTATGGAACTAAATAAAAACATCGAAATAAAGACACTTTATCTTTTAAACTATGAAAAGGGTTGAAACTAGGACAGTAGCAGTTGTCAGGGCGTCGTGGCAGGACTAGAATATGCTCTTGTCGCCAGTTAAAGGTAGAGTTACATTACGAGTGTAAACGTACAGAATAACTAGTTCTTAAAGTTACTGACTTGAGCTAACGACTATTCTTAGACTTAATCCATAATAACTGACTATACCTATAGCACATCTTGGGTGACCTGGTGGTCTAGGGGTAAGGTGTCAGACTTCTGTGCTGGCGGCCGGGGTTCAATCCTCGGTCCCGGCACAGATTTATTTGATTACCAAACACCTCCTTCACCTCTGACAAGACATCTTGTGAATGTGGGGAATGCCAGGCCTCCACCGTGGTTCGGATTCCACGTTAAACTGTAGGTCCTTCATTTCATCTCACAATCACCCTACCATTACACATTAGTGTAAGTGCGTATAACCCGAACGGGTAGTAAGACGCGGTGCTAATAATAATAATAATAATAATATAGCACTTTTACTATAGTTTATAATAAAACTCAGAAAATCTCCAGGATGATTAGTGTTAACGTTCCTACCCGACAATTCCTCCCTGCAATAGAGCCATCCTGATAAAGTGCCCATCGGATAGGGACAGGATACTGATATACGGATATGCCATACGAAAAGCGCGTCATTCCAGATAATGCAGTGTGAAAAATGCATTTATCCGTGAAATATGTATGAACGTAGGGATCTAGGACAAGTTTATATGATTCTAACTGAGGGATGCTTTTAGTGTAATTATAAACCACCGCAACCATCACAGCGCTCTAGTGGCCGTGGTTTGTAATCGTGGCTAAGGAGTCTTGGGAGATATATATGAATGAATGGGGCTCAAGATTAGACACATACACAGCTATTTAAGTTTGTATAGTCGAGTTCAAAACCCCATTCGGACATATTTTTCAAATATGCAAAAAAAATTGTTTATTTTTAGGAAATGGTCTCAAATTTGCTTGATAACAGGATTAAATAAACACATAAAAGCCAGTCAGGATTCCAACCTTCTTGCCCTGGTCAGTCACTTCAATATCCCCCTCTCTCTCTCTCGGTCACGTTATGACGTAATATATCCACCTGCGATTCTGTCCAAACTTAAAACATACACTTTTCCTTATGAGAAAAGTTGAATGTAGGCTTCCACCACTGACCCATATTTTGTAACTCGGCTTACAGCAGATCCCACAACGTTATACGTAGGTGGAGAAGACAGATAAAAAGGGGCCGTACACCAAAAGGATCAAGTTTTCAACCGGGTCGGTCGATGGAAGGAAGGTTAAACACAACAAACACACAATTTAAATAATAAACAGCAATAGGAGATGCATTATTCCCTATTTACACGCTTCTCCATTCTCTCTCTGTACAGTATGATAATGAAAATGATCTGTATAAAATTCTCAAAGATAAAATAAACAAAACAAGTTAAATAACAATATTATTGTATTCAATCAAGATAGTTATTTCAACTGAACTAGATTGGACGTGAATTAATTCTTACTTAATAAAGTAAACTATATTACTACTCACAAAATTAATCCAAAGTATTAAAAAGTAATCTATTAGTAAATAAAACTAGTGAAACTTTATACCATTCATAAAATGACTAAAGGTGTTTTATAATACATCAATATTCTATTAAGTTAGCTACATAAGTAGTTTATATCCATATATATACAAAATATCACTTTAGAATTATTACATTCAGAGGAAATAAGTATAAAAATAATAACAAATATTTACGAGTAAATCCAATATTAAAATTATAAGTTACATACGGTTAATATATTATCATGTTGTGTGTGAAATTATAAATAGGTTACTGTGTATGAGATGCACTTAAAAAATAAATCAATACTAATATATATATAAATACCGGTATATATTAATATGTTAAATGTATATTATTTAAATAATATTAAAAATTGGTGTATACTTCTTAGTCAATGAAAGTGTTTCATAAAAAATTATTTTAGTGATTTTATGATTATTAGTTTTATCGGGGTGTTTGAGTTGTTTTTTTAATGTTTGCGCTTTATTAAAAAGAAATTGGTTTATTTTGTTGATTCGTTTTTTTCTTTGGTTCTTGTTGTACTGATAGCGAGGTAATAAAATAAGTGAGGAAATGTTGTTCCTCTTAAAATATACAACCAAGCAATTGTATATATATATATGTTTAAATATATATGTCAATTAATAAGTATTTTGATTCAAATTAATATTACATTTAACTTATCAACAACATTTTAATTGTTCTTAGTGAAGTCAATCATATATAAGGTTTGAATGGCTAACAATTGAATAAAATTTAATAAAATGGCACTAAGCAAATAAAATTTGCATAAAATAATATAAAAATATTTTATATAGTGCTGTAAGCAATGGATGACATTTATGTTTAAAAAAAATAACATTTATGATCTACACTTATGAATGTCCAATTATTCTCCAATAAAAATTTGATTATTAAAACTTTTTTAATCCAGTATGAAACATCAAAGTAGTTTTTTAGCAAGTTGTTTCAAATATTTCTTGGCCGAGTCTTTAGATTTTTTATTTTACAAAGAAAAATAACTAAACAGTGTTAATTTGAATTGTGATAAGTACTTAAAATTTATATATTTAATAAAAAAAAATCAATCTAACAATTTTCTTTTTATCGGGAATCACGTTTCTTAAGCAAATATGTTTAGTTTCTGTATTATTGTATTATATCATAAATGGGGATGTTATCTTTTCAACGTCACTTTTTAAAAAAAAAGTATTATATTGCACAAGTGTACGCTGGCAATTTTTAATAACCATTCCAAAAATTATTTTCATCAACTAAGATGTGGAAACAAAGTCTAAATGCTGAAGTTTTAGCTGATCCTATCCTTCCAAGTCCGTACTGCATCTCTGATAAAAACTAGATCATTAGACTGTATATAGTCTACTTTTGCTACATCTCTGCAACGCACGTTGCGTTTAAATCTATCTCACGGGGATTTGAGGTAAGCCGTGTTACAAAATGTGTTGGCCCGAGGTGCGAAGAAGATCCACAAAAGCAATAAAGTTAAGTCATGAGAAAACGCGTGAACTGATACAAAAACAGTGCCTTTATGGCATTACAACATCAAAAGTTCAGAAAATGTAATAATATGTTTGAAATATTGAGAAAAATGTGCTGTGTATATTACACCTTTTATTAATAAATAATGTTACACGTTGGATGGGTCACATCATGATGGTAATTAATGGATTATAGAGAGATGTAATATATGACAAAGTTGAAGGACAAAAAGGATTAAGAAAACTAAGAATGCAACTGATGGAGGACCTTAAACAAGGAATAGAGATTAAGTTTCAGGATTTAGAAAAATACAACGGTTTTCAATTCGTTAAACCTACTTATTTATTTCTCACTTAATCCACCAAATATATATTAAATTTATATTCTAGTTACTATTTAACAATGACAAACCTTGTAATGATCCTATGAATTGTGTTTGTATTTCCTCTACATGTTTGTAGTGCAGGTTCCTATGCTGACGCAACGGGCCCTGTAAATACTATAAATAGCATCAATGAACCCAACAAAGACCACCAGTCGAAAATTAATACAACCGAGATAAATTTGGGTCAAAGGCCTCTCTTTGTTCAACCAAAAACACCAAAATTTTATTTTCCAAAATAGACATATCATATGTCCCCATTATCGGATTGTTCTTGAGAAAGAGAATGACTATATTGTATTACAGTTTACGTTTCTCTCTACAATCTCCTTTTCGCCACGTTCACAAAAGGAAAAAAGGGGAGAGAATATAGTTAATACGGACTTCTCCAGTTGCTTCAAAAAGAACGAGTCAAAGTTGTAGACTTCAATATAAAGAGATAAACCCTTGGCCTGAAGTAAATACCCTCCCCCCACCCCTTATGTCGTCTTTCGCTCCCTGCTTTTAGCCAAATACTCGCGAGCTTTGTTGTGTTTGCTGAGAACCGTAAAGTAACGTTAAATCGAGACCATTTTAATTTCAAAACACTAATTTTTAACATTTATATTTAGGAGTATTTAAAGGACACTTTCAGAGTATATCAGCCAGTGTTCGGTGGGCACTTGATCTAAACCTCTGCTTTGAAAGTGGCAGGGACATGAATCGAATCTCTGACATATATTGTTACCCTCATATTTTATATAATATACGAGCCATTGGCGGTAAAAGAAAGATCGTATAGGGTGATTTTCATTTAATTGCGTTGGTTTTTGATCCTTGTCTTATATATTGTAAAAGATTTTACCATTTTTATTTCACAAACAACATAAATACACACATAACAAATGGAACATGATTAAAATAGAATAAGAATTGGAACTTTTCTCCCAAAGGAGAAAGTAAGTTTTAAAACAAGAGCGTCTACATTTTAAACAATAGTCCTTTTGCACTACATTTTGAACGAGAGTCCTGTTAAAACACATTTTAAACAATAGTCTATTTACACTATATTTTAAACAATAGTCCTGTTACACCACATTTTGAACGAGAGTCCTGTTAAAACACTTTAAACAATAGTCTATTTACACTATATTTTAAAAATAGTCCCGTTACACCACATTTTGAACAATAGTACCGTTACACTACATTTTAAACAATAGACCTGTTACACTAAATTTAGAACAATAGTCTATTTACACTACATTTTAAAAATAGTCATGTTACACCACATTTTGAACAATAGTCCCGTTACACCACATTTTAAACAATAGTCCCGTTACACCACATTTTAAAAATAGTCTATTTACACTTCATTTTAAAAATAGTCATGTTACACCACATTTTGAACAATAGTCCTGTTACACTACATTTTGAACGAGAGTCCAGTTACACCACATTTTGAACAATAGTCCTGTTACACTACATTTTAAACAATAGTCCTGCTACACTACATTTTGTAAACAAATGACTATTTTGTTTGGCCCAACCCCTCTTATCATTTCTATTGAGCCACGTCTTACCGGTCACTTAATTTCCACCCTTATTCACCTTGTTTGAACTCAAACCTGCCAAATTCAAACCGTAAATAAGATACTAGAAGTTTCTTTGTGTCTGTTTCCTGTCAGTTAGGCCAGCAAGGAAGTGATTCCACGGAGAAACGAATCAAATCAACTGTCTACCGCTTCCTTACTATTGACACAAATTACCAACAGAATTTACTTCTCAATGTAGTCAGCCTGGTGTTTACTAAAGGTAACCCTCCCACCACTCCATCCCCACCTTTCCCCACACACTACCTACCCCCATCCCCTCCCACACATAAATTAAATAGGGATACATTTATTCCAAAACCTAATTGAATCATCTCTTTACTATTAGTATAGATACAGTAGCCCCATGGCTTCTTTGGTGCTGACTGACAGTTCACAGCTGACAGCTGACGGCTTTTAAAAGTTACCAGACCTAATTATGTATCCCTACGCCGAACCATATGATCTGCAAAAACATGTGTTTAGCATATGTCACTTCTGACAGTCTAAATTTATGTATATACCCAAATGTTGACTGTCATAAGTCAGCTGTGAGCTGTCAGTCAGGCTACTGTACATACATATACCTTAGACGGATAAAAATAAGTGGTGTAAAATAAGTTCATGTTTCATTACACGATGTACAAACTTACTTATCTCCGGTACAGATACATTATCTAGTCCTGTGGATATCGCTTAGTCACTGTTAAAGTAGGAACTTAATTTACACGCGTAGGCCTATTATATATGTATGTGCGTGTGTAAAATAATTTGGCAAGGATTAGTTTAGCCAAAATTTTGAAGTAATGTATGTAAAAAAGTTTTATAAAAATGGTTAAATACATTAATTTTGGATTAAACACAATTTTAATGCAAATACATATTGCGTCCTTAATAATGTTGGTAGGCCTCAAATAGTTTAGTTTTTAAAAATTAAAGAATTCAGAAAGGAGCAGAACACTAATTTTTTAAATTTACTGATACCAAAATATATATATTTATAGATATTATTGATTAAAAATATAAGCTATAGATTTGTTTAACAAATTAAGTTATGGCAGTAAATTATGATAAAGAGATGTTTCAATATTTCATTTAAAATATCACTTTTGCGATTTAAATTAAATTATGTAGGCCTACAATAATACAACTTAAGAATTCATAAAGATTGTATATATTATTTAGTTATTAATACCTGCTTATAAAACATTTACGTTACATGAGTAACGATTTAATGAAAAAAAACAATACCCTCATCGATGGTAGCATGGTCCAAATGCTAAGTTTATTTTTTTGTTTATCAGTGACGGGGAGATTGGAGTTTAAATCCCGACTGGTTATACTGAATGTGATTTTTGCTCGATTTTTCCTCTCCATCCCTCTGCGCAAATGTGGGTACATTTTCTTTAAGCTTATTTCTTCTTTAACTCTAAGCTGTTGGCTTGGAAAAATATATTTATGGACGGTTACTAAGAAACTGTAGAAAAAAACACGTAAAATATCCAACTATTTATCTAGTTTATAGAGCTGTTATCTATTTAATAAAAGCCATGTAGTGTTCATCTATCCAGAGCTTATCTCAAACTTCCCGATGAAGTATAAAGATGCAGCATCACACATTGATTACTTAAGTGTTGTTGCTGTAGCTACCCCTCAAGATCAAGACAATGACCAAGATAATTATATTATCGACTCTGTAATATATAGGTTTTCACCTAGTTAAATATAATGTTCATATTTAAAAAAAATTCCCTAAACAACTTTTATCATGAGATAAAAAATAATCGATGTGTCTCTTATTTACTGTTGTATTTTGTTAACGTGATTCTAAATTATGTTAATGTTTAAAAAAAAGAAAATGTATTTTAATTGTTCGGTATTAATCAGTCTTACGTCATGTTGGGAAATTGTAGGTTGTTAGTAACACACCTGAGGAGAGGTTAAGAAAGAAACTTTTATAATGTAGCTCGCATAAGAATTTACCAACACAACAACAACAACAACAAAAATAAATGAATTTTTTTCCGTTGTGGAGCCAAGAGAGAATGAATAAATTTGTATAAGGTTTTATCTGAAGCTTTTTTTTTAACCTTTTTCTATGAGCTCCAAATGCAAAGTGACTTGCATAATATATTCGTGTAGAAGCTGCACAAAGATTTTAACATTTAAACTATATATAGTACAGGAATCTATATGCTTTGAATATGGTCCAATTTAGGATATTGCTAATTCCTAAATTTCAGTTTATTTGACTTACAACGTTTTCTACACCAACCATTTTAGATTCTTTAAAAACATATTTTACAGAGAAGGCAATTTAATCAAAAATTATGTTTGCTACAGTAATCTAAATATTATGAAGTTCATTATTGTTTGTTTGTTAATTTAAAATATGGGAATGTTAGATAATCAAAGAGGAATTTTAATAAAATACAAAACGTTACTTCGATAGTTGAATAGATTGCAATCTTAAGACTATCAGGTAAACTAGAAAAGTAACGAGTCCTAAAAACATCGTGATTAATCTTAGTCACATATCCTAAATTAACTAAACATTTATATATATAAGATAAGAGGACTCAAATAGTTCAGTGATGTGATTTCAAACTTATCGCTTTTTTTCTAAGTAAACTGAGACATTTATCCATAACAAATCCACAACAAATCGTAAGTACTGATTCTGTTAAATAAAATAGAAGCAGGATAGTCACTTTCTCTAATTGACGCAAAATACTTTCATTAAACAATAACAATCTAAGAAATTAAAAAACCCAACGAAACTTATGTTAACAAGTTATTTTCACATAGTGACACAATATATTTACTTTAAACATGGTAAGAAGTTAGGCTAAGCTTGAATTTCAAAATACTATTAAGCTCAAAATGTTCAAAGTGAATCAAAGCCGAAAAATATAATTTATATATAATACCCACCATAGCGGCACTTTAGTTACCAACGCTTCAAGTGAAGTGTTTCCTAAATCGAGGTGAATGTAAAAATTGTATCTTATGTGGTTGGACCTCCCTTATAAACAGAGTGTGGCCCAAACGACATTCATCCGGGTATGGTAAGAGAGGGGAAGGAGTAGGGGGTGTTTAAGGTCCCACTTGAAGGTTCGAGGATAATCTAGAACGGCCGAGAATAGGCCGCTTTCGTCCAGAGCTGAGGTACCTTGTCTGATGCGCAATCCCTTCTGCGACGCGTTCATACATAACAACCAGCGCAGGGTGGAATTTGGTCAGATAGCCTTCCTTCCACTGCGCACCGTAATGAAGCTTAAAACGGCGTAGGCGCATGCGCTAAGAAGGAACAGACACGTGCAGTCAAGCTGTTTTCCTAGCTGGCGTAATCTTCCTCCTTTGAATGAATACACGTACTCGCGGGGATTATTATTATTATTATTATTATTATTATCACCACGTCTTACTACCCGTTCGGGCTATATGCACTTACGCTAATGTTTAATGGTAGGGTGATTGTGAGATTAAATGGAGGGGCTACAGTTTAACGTGTAATCCGAACCACGGTGGAGGCCTGGCATTCCCCACATTCACAAGATGTCTTGTCAGAGGTGAAGTAAGGGTTTGGTAATCAGATAAATCTGTGCCGGAACCGAGGATTGAACCCCGGCTGCCATCATAAAAGTCTGACACCTTACCCCTCGAGGTGATATTTTAGCCTCTAGGCAAGATTAAATTAACTGGATAATATGGTAAGATGAAGTGAACATTTATTTGGTGGGGCCTATATTTTGATATTGTAGAAGTTTATTTGTATTTAACAAGATTGTGTCTTCTTGTAGCTTACTTAGACCAATAGATAATTGCTTAGCATACACGAAAAACTGTATTCTTTTGTATAAAGCCCTACTTTAAAAAAAATTAAACTAACTTATACATATACAGAAGTAATAATTATATATTCATAGTAAAAATACTATTGTTTATTATTTTAAGCAAGCTTATTTATTTAATTTGTATTATTTTTAAACCCGTGTTACACGTTGGAATTGTTTACATCTTTCAGATACGTGTCAAGCTTGTTTGTAAATAACTTTTGCCTCCACACGCCAATGAAGTGAAAGCTGAGTGACTATTATGTCACTATAATAAGCCCAATTTAATCAAATCTGTGATTTGCGTGTAGGCTTAATTTGGGGTGGTCCTTTTTGCTATTTCATGAGTGTTGTTTTTCTTTCGAATACAACGAATCCTTCAACAATGGGTTGTCGATGTTGTTATGTTACGATTCTCCAGTCCTACATTCACAATTTCTCATCGTAACACGTGTGAGTGGGAAAGTTTGTCAAACAGGTATGTAAAGGATGGCTAATGTCACCTTACAGAAGATCTACAATTCCTACCAGTGGTGCCAATAGAAATATGCTTTTGAGGAAAGGGGTCGTATAATTTAAAGATGCTATTATTTCTGTACTTATTAATAAACTGAGAAATTTATATCTAATTTCCATGCTAATTATGATAAACCAGGGCGTAATCATTGTATTAAAGCTTAATCAATAAATAAAAGAAAATCCTCATGATATTATATTAAAAATGCAGTTTTGTTTTACGATGTAATTTCTGCTAACTTCGAGAGAGATAGAGAGAGATAGAAGGTAAAATACTCCTTTTTCTCTTCCCCTGATTGCACCCATGGTTCTTTTCACATCGTCTTGATATATGTTTAGGCAGTACGCATACATCAATTACTCCGGGAGATTTTAGTGAAGGAGGTATAATTTTAGTTTAAAGGTACCCACATTTGTTTCAGAGGAGTTTGGCTAGACAATTTAGTAAAAGCTACCCTTACTACACCCAATCGGGACTAGAACCTTAATATAATCGTAGCCAGTAAACTGATATTACACCAAAGTGACGCTTTAGACAATGCTACCCCCGATTCATATATAATTTTCAGAATTGTTCACCAATTTTATTGTATAAGGAGCCACTAAATCATATTTCCCAGACACTACAAAGCAAGCACAGTGACCAAACTAAGACTTTAAGGGATTTTGACCTAATTCAGCTTTGATTACTCGTTGTTTGATACATCATAATCATTTAAACGAATTTATTTAAGGATTAAGCATTAAAAAGGTCAATTATGAACGAGGTCACAAGAATTTGCTTTATAGTAAGGAGTAGACCACACTGGAGGGAAACCAGTGTACTAACGCTATCAGGATATGATATATGTTTGGAGCAAAATTTTTACTCCATGCAAAGAACTAAACCTGATACACAGCAACGGAGTGTAAACCAGTGCAATCTGTCGGGATATAGCTCTACCATCAGGTAACCATATCTGTGTGGGTATGAAGGAGTCACTCAGCTATACATCCCACTCTCGTTACTCCATGCCGATAATTAAACCTGATACACAACAACGGAGTGAAACCAGTGCAATCTGTCGGGATATAGCTCTACCATCAGGTAACCATATCGGTGGGGGTATGAAGGAGTCATTCAGCTATACATCCTACTCTCATTACTCCATGCCGAGAATTAAACCTGATACACAACAACGGAGTGTAAACCAGTGCAATCTGTCGGGATATAGCTCTACCATCAGGTAACCATATCTGTGTGGGTATGAAGGAGTCACTCAGCTATACATCCTGCTCTCGTTACTCCATGCTGAAAGCTAAACCTGATAAACGGGGCACCAAACTGCCTCGGATTTTATTTATTGGAAGTACTCGTTGGTTTTTGTTGGACGATGAATGTGGTCGTATTTCCCCGGTGAAAAGATCGGCGGTCATGTTGGCACATTTACATTTAGGGTCCGGGTTTGGGCCGACTTCGCCAGGATTTGGAGAAACGGGGTGGCGCGGGAAATAATGGGATTTCACATGAGATTGCACCATTCCTCTCGAAGAAATGTAGCCTCGAGATAAGAAGTGATATTTCTACATCACCAGGAAGAAGAGGCTGGATGTGAAATACAGATAAAAATAATTAAAAGATGCTATAGTGTTAGGTAAGCTCCACAAATAATAATTTATTGATTCTGGAAAACACGTGGTTGTGGACCAAGTGTTGGGATCATTTAATCTGGTTCGCGGGTTTTGAAGAGGTCGGAGATCGAGTCCCATCCTGTGTTTTTCCTTAAAAGGGTTTCCCCCTCTGCCTCCATGCAAGTGATGCTACATATTCTCTATACTCTACATTTCTCATCCATACCACATTTTCGTAATTTCCTCTTCTGAATTGACATAATATGCTTCCACAGAAACTTTTAATCTCCATCTTGGCAGTAGGATCAGCCATTTTTGTATTTAAGCCTAATAAGCTGAGATGAAAACTATTTTTTTTTAAATTTGACAAAAAATGTACTTCAAGATTAAAAAAAAGTGTCAGTGTAAGACTTTTTAGAATTATTTAAGATTTTTTTTTTCGAAGCTATATCTATAAAAATAATTCACCAAATAGAATCTAAATACAATGAATGACGTGGGAAATTCTCATCTTACTCCGTATCTTAATGTACGTATTCAAACACACTAATGTGCTTACAATGGTGAAGGTAGAACTTGGATTAAAATGTTCCCGTGATGGGAAAAGGGGTAAATCATTTGGAAAAATAGCACCCGCAGAATCCCCGGTTGGAATTCAAACCCCAAACTCCTTGTAGCTGACAAACCAGAATATATGAGCCCGACATACAGTCCACGTAGCCATTGATGCAGGTAAGATAAAACTCCTCAATCGATTCGATTTCATTGTTTATATCTTAATTACTCTCATATCAAGTGAAATTATTGCAATCGAGAAAATTTTCTAACTCTAAATTATGTTAGATCTTAACTTTATATGTAAACCCAAATAAATGGTATCACACAGTCGCACACACTTTCTCATAGTGTGTATTGTTTATTTTAGCACCACGTCTTACTACCCGTTCAGGTTATACGTTTATGAACTAATTACATTAGTGGGTTAGGGATTTGGAAGGCTTAATTTAGAGGAAATGCATCCGCTCTTGCGTGGAAGGAGAGTGGAGAACCATTTAGGAAAAACATCTCTCAGTGCACCCGACCAGGATCGAACACTGATCACCCAGCCTTTGGCAGTCTAGTTCAACACGAGAGTAGCGTGTTGAACCACGTGGCTACCGAAGTGGTTTATTATGTATTATAGCCAAGGAGAAAAATTTCAAAAATATATATTTACAGTAAGCTACCCTTAAGTAAGCTTTCCTCATAAAATTAAACACATCATCTTTTTAATCACAGTAAATATTCTTTATATGTATATAATTTTTTAAATCCAAATTGTTCAAATATTTTTGAACAAATTTCACATATATCTGTAAACTACCCTAAATTTTTGAAATTTTTATTCTAATTTATAATACACAATATGAGAACGTTTGTGTGATTGTGTCGTACCATTTATTGTATCATACGCACTGACACTTCAGTCCTATGAAAATAAGTATAGTCAGAGTTGTCAGCCTTTTATTTACACAAAATTATTTGTGTTCTTCAAGTTTTCCAGAAGGAAATGCCCCTTTTTTTTTTTAAGAAACTTTAAATACAGAGTAATATAAAGGAATGAAATTACATCTCAAAATATTGTGAAATCCTGCCATAAGTGATAGAACAGGAATGTTGGACGTTGATGAGGAAATTATGCAGCCACTACACGACCAAATGCTTCAAGGGGATAAGAAGTGTCGAAAAAACATCGTTTGAATCAACGCACTGATTTCTTCAGTTCACTATTTCTTCCATGCAAACACCTACTATTTAAATCTTTTAGCTTACTCTCCCAAATTCACTTTTTTTTTTGTGACCTGGTGGTCTAGGGGTAAGGTGTCAGACTTCTGTGCTGGCGGCCGGGGTTCAATCCTCGGNGGCACAGATTTATCTGATTACCAAACCCTTCCTTCACCTCTGACAAGACATCTTGTGAATGTGGGGAATGCCAGGCCTCCACCGTGGTTCGGATTCCACGTTAAACTGTAGGTCCTTCATTTCATCTCACAATCACCCTACCATTACACATTAGCGTAAGTGCGTATAACCCGAACGGGTAGTAAAACGCGGTGCTAATAATAATAATAATACATTTTTTTTACTCACTTACTCTTGCCTGGTTTTCATATTGCCTGGAAAACCAGATAGTTCTTAGATTGTTGGTCATCTACTTACAGCTTATTATTTTTAAACATAAAATCCATTTTCATAAGTTACTTTCAGTAAGTAACTTTACCCCTCAAAATTGTTTTATTTTTCTACTTCCCCAAAAAAGACTGAATTGGTGAATCAGTTAGCTATCTACAAGGCTTCTTCTATGATGACGGTAAATTGTAAGTTAGTAGCCTGAAATACTATTGAAATTGTAAAAAAAAAAGGGAGCCTTAAGTCACGCACTTCCTGATTCGACGGAACGGTTGAACGACTCAGGAAATGGAGCTCATGCAAGCTAGCAATAATTCCTGCTTCACGGTGGCTTCAAGCAGAGCCACTGCCTACTTCTTTTACCCAATGAAATATTTTACATTTCCTCCAACATTTTTTTTTTTCTCTAAAAGAACCACGCCCAACTCGATTCATCTGATAATTATGTGGGTTTTTTTTTTGTTTGGTTAAAAAGGTTGGTATGTCTAATGTCCCGTACACACGGCCGAATCTTTCGTCCATAATTAATTACAAGTCAATTTCTACCCTGTGAAAGATGTTTGGAAGGAGCCAATCTCACAATAGACTATACTGCCCGATAATGGGGAGTTCAGGGTTCTAATCTCAGTCGGGTGTGCTGAGAGTGGTTTTATTGAAATAGATTTCCACACTCACTTTACGTGAATGTGAGAACATTTCCTTAAAGTTAAATCCTTTCTCGCCTCTATCCCCTATGTGTAATTAGTTTATTTATATAAAGCCTGAATAGCAAATGAGATTCAATGACAAAAACAAACTATTCTCAGTACAAGGAGGAACATAACGAAAGTGTGAATGAGCATCGTATATTTCGTATTAGCTACTTTGTTGATTATCTCTTGATAGTTACCCGCCTCGGTGGCGTAGTCGGCTAACGCGCTAGTCGTGTTGAGCTCGACTGCTGAGGACGGGGAGATCGAGGTTCGAATCTCGGTCGGGTGAACTGGGGATGGTTTTTCCTAAATAGTTTTCCACTCTCCCTCCAAGCAAATGCGGGTTCACTTCCTCTAATTTAACCTTTCCAATTCCTAATCCATTAGAGTAATTAGTACTTAAAAGCGTATAATCCGAATGGGTAGTAAGACGCGGTGCTAAATATTATTATTATTATTATTGATATTTGTCAATATTATGTAACATATATTTCTAAAAATAGGTATGTACAAATACACCCTTGCGTGTGGCATAAAGAATTTGTAACACGATATAGTTTGTATATGCGTGAACAAGAAATGTACATATAATAATTGCGGCCAATACAAATATTTTTATTTAATTATTACTACAAAATACGTGCGGATGAAAGAGTTACACATGAAAAACACTACCAATAAATACAGTAAATTAAAAATTATATATGTGGATGGTATATATACACCCGTACTCGAAAACGGCTCTCGAGAAAATGCCACGAGTGATGCTTTCGGGTTTACAAACCGTTAATTTTGAAAGTGTGACTTGCAATCGATCAGAATATAGCTATGATCGCATGACCCAAAACTGGCCAATAGAGGTTTTGATAAATTGAGAGTTTGTTCCGGTCATACATATTCCGGTTAAATAACGAGCTAATGTTCCAATTTAGGGTTCCTAAGCCCGAGCACAAAATGGCCTGGCAAGCAACCAATAGGTTTTAGCCGGGATCGGGGAAATTAAATCCATTTGAGGTTAGTGATCAATAAGGAGGGCGAGAAACGACCTCTCAGAGCTACAATATTAAAAACATATAACAAACGCGAGCCATGCCAGATGGGAAGAAAGATCCACAGGTTGATACCGCAACAATATGAACACCAGTAAGGCGTGAGGCACCCAGATTTACCCAAGGAACGCCAACCAATACCTAACTAGGTCTAACCATCAGGCCCTGGAACAACCTGAGCAGCCCCTTTCATGCCTGAAGGCCCTGCAGACTACAACATGGTCGTGCAGGCAGGGGAGGGAGACACGCCTTTTACTGAGCGGCTGGTCTTGAGGACCGGGTGATAACAGTGACACGAGACATCATTGAAGGCTAGTACAGCATGCAATAAAAGATTAAAGACTTAACATACATCACATAAAATATACCCACGAGAGCCACATATTTAGCACCGCGTCTTACCAACCGTTTGGGTTATACGCTTAAGAATTAATTACGTTGGTGGGTTAGGGATTGGCGAGTTTGAATTTAGAGGAAGTGAATTCAAATTTCCGTGGAGGGAGGATGGAAAACCATTTAAGAAAAACCACCCCTAGTTCACCCGACCGAGATTTGAACCTCTATCTCCCTGTCCTCGGCAATCTAGTTCAACAAGATACTATCACGTTAGCTAACTAAGACCCCGAAGGGGGTTTGTTGGGTTATAGTTTAGTATTTATGAACCTGTCTACCGTGCATACGCACGATAAAAAAAAAAGCACATTCATGTGAAAAACCACCCTTATTATATCCAGGAAAAATGTCCGTCCCAAACTCCCCGTCTTTGAAAACTAGACAAGATTATCTTGACGTTTAGTCCGCGTACCTACCGATTCAAGTTATAAACATACTGAGACTAGATCTGTATACTAGTGTTAATATATTTAATATAAAGAGTGTTTACCTATCACCCGCCTCGGTGGCGTAGTTGGCTAACGCGCTAGTCGTGTTGAGCTCGACTGCTGAGGACGGGGAGATCGAGGTTTGAATCTCAGTCGGGTGAACTGGGGTGGTTTTTCCTAAATGGTTTTACACTCTCCCGCCACGCAAATGCGGGTTCACTTCCTCTAATTCAACCTTCCCAATACCCAATTCATTAGTGTGATTGGTACATAAAGCGGATAACCCGAACGGGTAGTAACACGCGGGGCTAAATGTTTACATATCATTAAACTATAGCATTTGATTTTAAAGAAGGGTAAATAATTTCTTTACGTACATTTTTACAACACCATGATACATAAATGTGGGTACAATGAAAATATTTCCTCATTGTACCCCAAAAATGTCCTTACTACTAAAGCCGCATTGTGTTTTGAAAATCTCCAAGAAATGTAACGAGCACTGAACAAACCTCCTTTCATATTGCCGACTCTTTGTAACTATAGTAGTAAGTCGCATTCTAAGTGCTGTACAAACTTCTCCTTGTACTTTAAACTTCACTTTATAACCGTTTCCATGCTAATCCCAGCCAATTTTACGGCGAGCACTTTCACCTTCCAGCCTCCTCTTAGAGCGCCCAACCCCCGCGACCAACCATCCCCACATTGCCACCCCTCTTACTACCACTTTACACCACTGGGACTCGTCGCCGGCGAGTAATTGAATCTCCAATTACTTGTATCGCCTATTACAACAGATCCGTCTACTCTCAGACACGTACCTGTGGGCAAGGGGACTAAGGCGTCAGATTAGTCTAATCTGTATTGCTGGTGATGAAGAGGTCAGAGCTAGAATATATATATATATATATAAAGTGCATCTAAAGGCGTACTCACATTTGTGTGGGGGTAAAGAAATAAGACGTTTAGTATTATTATTAGCACCGTTCGGGTTATACGCACTTACACTAATGTGTAATGGTAGGGTGATTGTGAGATGAAATGGAGGACCTACAGTTTATCGTGGAATCCGAACCACGGTGGAGGCCTGGCATTGCCATTTAGTAAAAAACATCTTATATCATATATACACATATTTAGGTGGCAATACTTTTACCTTTTGTGTTCGAAAAGTTTATATATATATATTTCCGTATAGCTTGAAATTTATTGGTTTTATAAAAGTATGTTTCAACTAAAAGATTTGTATTATAAATAGACCTACATATTTTCAATGATAGGTAATTTCATATCTCAAATAGTTACTGAATTATAACAAATAATAAGAATTTACGCATCAGACCGGAACCATTAAAGTCATTTTGAAAAAATATTGAGAGTAGCCATTTTGTTTGGAATATTTATAAATGTTCATAAATGAAATTTAATCAAAATCGTTAGAGCCGATTTTGAGAAAATCGACTTTTTCTCTTTTTTCCCCTTCAGTAAGCTACCCTTAATTTTAGGGTTAGATATCTAATTCCAAAAACCCTTGGGGGTTACCCTATAAATACCCTGGGTATCAAGTTTTAGCCAGATCGGTAAAAGAGTTTCGGCTCTAGTTGTAGGTACAGACAAGACAGACGGAAATTCAAAAACCACTTTTTCGGAATCGGGGGGTCATGAAACGTCGAGATTCATCAAAATCTCGAGTCCGATTTTTTTTGACGATCACAATAATTTCTATACCTGTAAGATAGCGAGAAAGTAAAATGAAACGATCATAGAGATAAGAAATATTTTTTCGTTGTTTTTTATTTATTTTTTATAATTTAATAGTTTAATACTAAGCTTTAAAAAAAAGTGACGAGACAAACCATTTCTTCCTGACTTCTCGGAAAAGTCTCACCATTCCTGTACTGAAGTGTCCCAAACCTTTCCTTTGAGGTTTCTATCTAAATATTCCTGAGTCTTAGCTCACCATAATTACGGCATGATTTAATAAAGGTATATTATTTCAGTCAAAAACTCCTTATGGTAGTAACGCAAGTAATTCATGGTTCAGAAAAAACGATCAGTCTCAACAAAAGTCTGCATTCCGACAACTGATGATATCCTGTTGTAATAACAAGAGCTCGGGGAAACTAACGCATGCGCAGTAAAATAGAATGACTTGGAAACATTCAAGCCACTATTAGACACATAGACTTCTCCCCGTGCTTCCCCAAAATATATCCAACCATTCGGATATCCATGAAGAAGTCGACATGGTTTTCCCCGAATGGTTTTGCTGTATCACACATGCTTCTTCACCACAATGAAGCTTCTCTAGTAAACCCATGGGGAAATCGGTGTGTGTAATTCACCCTTTACATTATCGCTCAACTTGGGTTATTTAGTTTCTTCCCTGGTGGTGTATTGCGGGTGAACTACCTCTCCCCTCCTGTTCAACCCTTGCTGAAGGGGAGTAGGGGTAGGTGGTAGTTCACCTGCGAGCAAGCTAACCCAACCGCCCGCACGGAAACAAATTAAAAGTGGTGGCTTTCCTTCAGACGGAAGCGATGGGTTACCCGCGGGTTAGTTCCGGGTGAGTGGGTCCTTCGCGCTTGGGTCCACGAGTAGGGTTAAAAATGGTAGGGGGTGGGGTGAAACTGCGGTAATGTTTTAACAAAGTGCTTGCTAGCTTTTGGGGTAGAAATTTGTTTATCTCTCTCTCTCTCTCTCTCTCTCTCTCTCTCTCTCTCTCTCTCTCTCTCTCTCTCTCTCTCTCTCTCTTTAACTTTTACTGAAGTTACTCTCAGGCCCTATTTTATTTCAACCCCTAATAATTTTCTAGGTATAAATATAGATATGTGTAATGGTTAAACGTCAAGTAGGTGTGCGGGAATATCACTAGAAATTGAGTGGGAGCCGAAGTCCAAGATTATATTTTTGTTGTGGTCACATAAAACTACTTTTAATTGTTATATTATCCATTAAGAGCATCTAGGTAATGAGTAATGTTTAGGTTCTCTGCAGACATGTTTGAATATAGCTTATCTTGTTATTAATGCAATTTAATCACCCATCAGTTTTAAAATATGGTTTAGTAGCTGTTTCAAAAATGATTATTCTTTGATCTTTTTTTATTGAGATATTAAAAATCTGTTTGTAATAATATTTTGACGTTTTCATCTTTATTTTTCAAAGAAGTTAAATCTATTGTGGGTGTCGAAGTTGAAGCAAATGAGATATTTACTTTGTATCTCGTCATTTCATAACTTCACACACTTCTAACGTGAAGAGTGATTATAGTTGTTGTTAGCACAGTTTCTTACTACGCGTTCGGGCTAAGCGCATAAGTATTAATCACGCTAATAGTTTTGGGGATTAGGAAATTTATAGGAAGTGTACCCAGATTTGAGTGGAGGGAGAATGGAAAATTACCCTCAGTACACCCGACCAAGTTTCTAACATCGATCTACCCATCATCGTAGTGCGTGATTATTAGTTAACTTAATGTTTTACCCTGAGAAGACATAGTAAGAATAATTTTAAATAATTATTATAATTCATAATAGTAGTTATTATTCCACTGAAAGAATTAGAATCATAATTTGTGAATAAAAAAGGCAACTTTTATAATGATCTAGGTTCGGGTCCAAACTCAGCTTTTCAAGCCGCGCCCGTGACAAGAACATTAGTCCTTCCCATCCTTCAGATGACAAACTTTTTTGACTTCATCTTATTATCCGTTTTGGATTATACCTCTTTTTACTAACTACATAGGTGACCTGGCGGTCTAGGGGTAAGGTGTCAGACTTCTATGCTGGCGGCCGGGGTTCAATCCTCGGTCCCGGCACAGATTTATCTGATTACCAAACCCTTCCTTCACCTCTGACAAGACATCTTGTGAATGTGGGGAATGCCAGGCCTCCACCGTGGTTCGGATTCCACGTTAAACTGTAGGTCCTTCATTTCATCTCACAATCACCCTACCATTACACATTAGCGTAAGTGCGTATAACCCGAATGGGTAGTAAGACGCGGTGCTAATAATAATAATAATAACTACACAATGTTTTAGGGATATTGAGGGTTGAATTTAGAGGAAGTGTGCCCGCATTTGCGCGGTGTCAGGGTGGAAAACCATTTACGGAAAACTCTTATCAATAAACCCGGCCGGGATTTATACCCCAACTTCTTAGTGACTGTAAACCCCGTTTAGATGAAACAGGCGTTTAGGTCCAAGTGCTCACCTATGGGAGTTGTTAAGAACCTTACTGGAAAATAGTTTCTAAAAGCCACTAAGCTTACTTTCATATACTTGCACATTAAGCATTGGAATGGCTCTAATGACTCACCCTCGTGACTTTTATAATTAAAAACCTTGTATTTTCATTCTTTCGGCTATTCCATGTATTATAATCGTCGATAGTTAGAGATAGGCCTTTTCCCATTTGTCTCGAACGATCATGAACTTACTGTAGCTATTATTATTATTATTAGCATCGCGTCTTACTACCCGTTCGGGCTATACGTACTTACGCTAATGTGTAATGGTAGGGTGATTGTGAGATGAAATGGAGGCCCTACAGTTTAAGGTGGGATCCGAACCACGGCGGAGGACTGTCATTCCACACATTCACAAGTTGTGATTAATACTCAGAGGTGAAGGAAGGGTTTGACAATCAGATAAATCTGTGCCGGGACCAAGGATCTTACTGTAGCTGTTTCATTTTTAGTTTCTCGCAACCCTTCGGGTGGAATTCGAACTCAAGATTTTGATTGATATCGACGTTCACGACTCACTGAACCGGAAATAGTGTTTTTTTTGCGGTGCCGTCAGTTTGTCTGTTTGTTGGCTAAGACCGAAACCATTGCAGCGAGCGGGCTAGAACTTGGTATCTAGGATGTTTATAAGGTTCCTCGGATGTGTTTTTGTAATTTATATATCAACCCATACATAATACAAAGGGTAGTTTACCTTAGAACTGAAAGAGAGAAAATCAATTCTGCCAAAATTGACAAACGATTTGTGAACAATATTCGTATCTTGGCATTGTTTAATATTACAATCATAAGAAAACGCCTCATTTTCCCATTAAAAAATACTTAAAAAAAGGGTACTTTACTATGATGTTATTTGCCACCCTACCTTGTATTTCCCTATTTTTTTTTTATTTTTGTGAACAATTTCTAATTTATTTTCCCATTTA